>PVJO010002469.1:0-143164 GCA_004026905.1 Hystrix cristata
TTAGATCTTTGATCCACTTTGATTTGAGTTTAGTACATGGTGAGAGACATATATCTAGTTTTAATTTTCGACATGTGGTTAGCCAATTTTTCCAGCACCATTTGTTAAATAGGCTATCCTTCTTCCAATGAGGGTGTTTGGCTTCTTTGTCAAAGATGAGGTATTTGAGTGTGCCTGGGGTTGTTTCTGCATCCTCCAACCTATTCCATTGATCCTCAGGTCTGTCTTTTTGCCAGTACCATGCTGTCTTTAATACTGTAGCTCTATAGTATAGTTTTATGTCTGGTAAACTGCTTTTAATACCTTAACCTTGAAGCATTTGATTTTTGGATGTTGATGCTCCTTGCATTATCTGTTAAGAATATATTTTGATGTCTTTTCTCTTGGCACATTATTGAGTTGTATCCAACACTTAAATATTGATATGAAGCTATCCTTCCTATAGTGAATGGTCTCATTTTGGTAAGAATAACAAAATCATAAAGCATAAAGGTCATCTAGCTAATTTGACATTATGAAGTTATAAATTCTGTATTGAGGTTAAGCAGATTCATTTGCTGGTTGTAAATACTGCCTATATCCATGGTTTGGGGCAATCTCTGCAGACTGAGAAGTTGGTGAAATTGAGGGATTTTTGACCAAAATAAATGTTGCTTCAAACCAGACTCTATTCTTACAAGCTCAACCCCCAAATCTCTCCATACACAGTTTAATGTACCTTAAATTGACAAAAGTCATCAATGACAAGCCAACAGCCAACATCTTCCCCTCTAAAATCAGAAACAGTAAAAGATGTCCACTATCACTACTTTTGTTTAATATAGTTCTTGAAACACTAACTAGAGTAATAAGAGAAAGAAATAAAAAGGATATGGCTAGGGAATGAAGATGTTAAGTTATCATTATTTGATGATGACATGATCCTCCAGACAGAAGAGAAAAAAACTTCACCAGTAGGCTCCTAGAATTCATATCTTAATTCAGTAGTGTAACAACATATAAAGTCAACACTCATACATTAATAGTGTTCTTGTACACGAGTAACAAACTCACTGAGAGAGAAATTAGAGAATTAATATCTTTCACAATAGCATCAGGAAAAATGAAATACTTGTAAATTAACCTAACTAAGGAAATAAAAACCTCCACAGTGAAAAAAGAGATTGAAGAAGATATAGGAAAATGGAAAGACACTCCGTGTTCCTAGATAGGCAGAGCCAATATAGTCAAAATGGCCATACTTCCAAAACTGTTATGTAGATTTAATCAATCCCAATCAAAATACCAGTAACATTACTTACAGAACTGGAGAAAACAATCCTAAAATTCCTAGAGAACCCGAGGAGACCTAGAATAGCAGATGCTATACTGGTCAACAAGGGCAAGGCAGGGGAATCAAATCCCAGACATCAAGCTGTACTACAAAGCTACGGTGATAAAAAAACAACCTGGTGTTGGCAAAAACAGCAGATGCATACATCAGTGGAAGAGCATAGAAGATACAGAAACAACTTCAGGCACACTCATCTATGTTATTTTTGACAAAGGGACCAGAAAGATAGCCTCCAAATGTGGGAAAAACCCACATTCTACATGCTGAAGATTGAACCTAGACCCATATCTGTCATCATGCACTAAACTAAAATAAAAATGAATCAAAGATCTAAACAATAGAACAGAAACATTTTGCTGGAAGACAAAATAGGGAAAACTCTTGAAGGCATAGGTGTAGGCAAAGACTCTCTGAACAAAACCTCGGTTGCACAAGAAATAATACCAAGAATCAACAAATGGTCTCACATCAAATTTAAACGCTTCTGCAAAGCAAAGGAAACCACTATCAGAGTGAGGAGACAACCTACAGAATGGGAAAAAAAAATTACTGGTTAGTCCTCAGACAAAGGACCAATATCTAGAATAGACAAAGGACTCAAACAAATTACACTCCCCCAATTAAAAAATGGGCATCTGAAATAGATAGACACTTCTCAGATGAAGAAATACGAACACTCAATAAATACATGAAAAAAATGTTCAACACTGCTGGCCATTTGAGAAATGCAAATTAAAACAACACTAAGGTTCCACCTCACTCCAGAAAGAATAGGTACCATCAAGAAATCAACCAATAACAAACACTGCTGAGGCTGTGCGGAGAAAGGAACTCTTCTCTATTGTTGGTGGGGGTTAAACTGATACAATGGCTGTGGCGATTTCTCAAAAACCTAAAAGTAGAAATACCATTTGGCACAGATGTTCCCCTTTTATGTATCTTTCCAGGAGCGTTAAATACATCATACTACAGTGATGTATGCTTACCCATATTCACAGTGGTATAATTCATAATAGCTCAATCTTGGAAACAGCCTATATGTCCATCAACAGATGAATGGATAAAAAGTGTGGTGTTTATACACAAGGGAGTACTTCTCTGACTTAAAAATGATAAATTTGAGTCTTTTGTAGGAAATGACCAGCCCAATTGGTGTTTTTTTCTTATGTTTGGGGAGTGTATCTCTCAGTAGCTGTCTCCCTCCCAGGTTTTATTTCTCGGCCACCGTGAATGGAGTAGCTTCATTCCACAACGTCCTTCTGCCGTGATGTTTCCCGTTTGGAGCCAGCTGGTCATGGGCTAGACTCTTTGAAATCATGAGCCAGTTTACACTTTAATGCTTAAAGATGCAGGTGTCAGGTTTTCATCCAAGCAATGGGAAAGCTGACTATTAACGAATGTGTTAAATGTTTGGAACAAAGTATAAAAAATAAAGGTGACTCAAGAATGACTGGAGAAGACACGGTTTTGTATTTCAGCATAAAACAAAATATAAAACATTCTTGTCAGGATGTATTTTCTCAAGTATGTGATCAGAGTTTTGAAGGCTATGCCTGAGATACCAAGGATAATTGAGTTCTAAGCAGAAAAAACAATGTGCTTGATGCCTTAGAGACCACTGTGTTTCAAAATAGCAAGGAAGTCAGCTTAGCTTGAGGAAGAGAAGAGAGGTGAAAATCCTATAGAGAAGATCTGTAAAGGCAAAAGTTCCATTTGAAGCAGACATGAAGGCTTTGTTTTTTACCATGAACGAAATTAGGATCATATATTAGAGTTCGCCAAAGAAACAGACCTACTAGGAGGTACATGCACGCACACACACACACACACACACACACACACACACACGCACCCCGATATGCCTTAACTTACAATGGGGTTACACTTAATAAACTCATAATAAGTTGAAAATACTGTAGGTGGAAAATGAATTTAAAACACCTAATTTAATGACCATTATAGCCTAGTTACATTGTGGGCTATTTTTTATTTTTCTCTAGAAGATTGAATAGCTGATTGGGAATCGCAGCTGCCCAGGATCTTGAGAAAGCATTGCATTGCATATTGTCAGTCTGGAAAAATAATACAATTCAAAAATTCAAAGTATGTTTTCTACTGAATACATATCATTTCTGCAGCATTGTAAAGTCAAAAAATTGTAAGTCAAATCATTTTAAGTTGAGGATCAACTCTATTTGGAGACCAAGAAGTCACAAGATTTGTAAGTGACATGTTGGGTGCCCTAGAAGGCTGATACTGTAAGTTCCAGTCTGAAAGCCAGCTGGATTGGGACCCAAGTCAGTGAATGTTGCTAGCTGAGTTCAAAGGCAGAAACAGGCCCATATTAAAGAGTAAGCAGTCAGACAGAAGGACCCCCTTCACCCTGTTTATTCTATTGAGGTTTTAATTCATTACAGGAGGCTCAACCACACTGGGGAGGACCATTTGCTAGTACTTAGTCTGTGGATTCCAGTGTTAATTTCACCCAGCAACAACTTCAGGAACATACTCAGAATAATGTTTGACAAAATGTCTGGGCATGCTATGGGCTCCAAGTTGAAACATCATTTTAACCAACTCTGACTTTCAGGATTACAAAGCAAAATTCTTACATACACTGTTTTATTGAAAACAATGTGTTCTAGTGATGTGCCATGAAGAAAATAATGGACATCAAGGGTGTAGGGGTAGAATCAAGGAAGTTTTTCTTCAGGGAAGTTAGGTAAGAGTAAAAATATTCCAGGAAAATACTTGGGGATAATGGCTGTGGAGCTGGTAAGAAGTGGTAAACACCGTAACACATTTTGATGATGAAATCAACAGATTATAAACACGAGTTTCAAAAGTAATACAGGAGCAAAGGATAATGTCAAAGGTTTTATTTAGAAAATGGAAAGATGGTGTTGACAAGTTGAGATGATTTGATTTGCTACAAAAAGTAAGATGGGTTGAAGGTGAACAAGGCTTATATATGACACTGTAACATGAAATGTCTGTTAGATACTTAAATTCTTATTCATTTACTGAAGGGTTCGTTAATAATAAGTTACATTTTCACCATTGGAAGAAGGTTACTCATTTTCATAGACACTCAAAATTGAATGCAAATGTAAGAATAACTACACTTATGTTTTGGAAATGTGTTTTCAGAAGGCCTGCATCTGACACTTGAAAATCATGCCACATAGTTGGCACCTTGTTTTGACTTCATGTAGGTTGGACATACAACCAGTCTCTCCTGAGCTGTGTTCTGGCACACGGAATCATAAGAACTAAAGCAGACACCTTTCAATCACCTACAATCTCTGACGCTGACTGCATTTCCCACCTCTTTAGTAATTTTCCCTAGGTTTTTTTTTTGCCCACAATTCAGTTCTTCTTGCTAAAATCTTTTTCCTAACTTATATTTTGATCTCTCTTTATTTTTCAGTCTGTAAAGAGCTGGGCTTCTGATTTTTCAATCTAAAAATCATCTACTTGAAAAAGTTCAAACAATTACTCTTTTCCGTGAACATTTATGATGTCAAAATGAGTGAATTCTGGGCTGGGGATTTAGCTCAGTGATTAGAGTGCTTTCCTTACAAGCACAAGGCCCTGAGTTCGATTCTCAGCACCACAAAAACAAAACAAAAACAAAACAAAACAAAATGAGTGAATTCTTCTACTAAGTGTCCATCAAAGGTTTTGGAGGTTGGTGAATATTTAAAAATGTGGCCACATTCTGTAATTTGCTATTATCTGCTTATTTTTCTTCAAGATTCTAGAATTATTGTGAACTTATGAACAATGAACATTATTATTGTGAATAATTTTTTTATCTTTCAGCGTTTTGCCTACAGTAGGTGTTTAAGATTGTCTTATTAATTTATTTGTTTCAATTGAACACAAAGTATTTCAACAGCAATGGATGAAGCTATGAACACTGAACCCTTTTAAAAATCAAACTATCATTTTGCATAAAACTATCATGTCTAAAAAGTTATGCTAGTGCATTTCCAGTGGAGGCTAGACACCATACAAATAATTGTGAAATCCATACTAAATATAAATAATAATACTAATGCATATGTTCTACATTGTGTTTATTTTTATTTCTTGCTATCAGTGATTGACATTATAATAAAGTAGTCAGAAAAAATAAAACAGAGATATAACACAACCAAGCACCTAAGGAGAATAAATTCGTTGATAGATGCAGATATTTTAAAACCAATTAAGAAGTACATTTTATGAAGCAAAGGCATGGGATTTATATGATTCATCTAAAATAGTAAAGAAAATTATTTTTAAACAATTTTTAATTTGTTCCATATTTCCTATGTTAATGACCAACACTGTATTTAGAAGTTTGTGAATGTGGTTTGCAAACTTAAAGTCTGACCAAAGCAGGCAATAATTGAATGTTTACCTTACTCTCTCTATTTGCATTATTTCTATTTATGTAACTACAGGCAAGCACCATTTAGGATTAAATAAATTATTCAAAGTACCATTATAATTAAATGTGTTTCAACAGGAAAAAATAATTAATGACTGAATTATTTTCAAAATGTTGAAATAGCATGACTTTTATATTTTTTGGAAAGCAGAAAGAAACTGCAATATTATGCCACAACTTAAAATCATTAATTTGACAACAAATGCACTCTTCATCCAAGGGTAGGAAAAGTGAAAAAAGGATGATGTCTATCCAGCCAAAATTAATGTCATAAAATTCATGTAGAAAACCTGATATCTATTATTTTCTAGAACTGCTCAGTCTTCAGGCTGAAACTTCTTAGTTTTGTTTAGGTATTGTTCCAGCTTAATTATTTTCTGATTCATTATGAAATTGGACGAATCAATTGAGAGTAGAAAAAGACTATGAATGAAAGAAAATGGCAAACACAAGAGTGTAAGATTTAAATTTATCATTCAGAATATTTTTTAAAATGTGACTCTCTGTTAAACACATATCGATGGTACCATGTTTACTTTTGACAGAAATTATAAACAAGAAAACTGAATTTTAAAATGTTAAAATATTTTTGTATTGGTTTAGATTACTTACTTGTGTCACTGCACTGGTCTAAGGATATTCTCTGGAAAGCATTCGTGTTCTTACCTTGGAAGCCCCAGAGAATCAGCTTAAGGTCTCCAGGATTCCTCATGATTCATTCAACACTACTTCCACAGGAATAATGATTATAAAAAGAATTCTTAATTCCTCTATTAAAAAAG
This sequence comes from Hystrix cristata, assembly GCA_004026905.1. Lineage (NCBI taxonomy): Eukaryota > Metazoa > Chordata > Mammalia > Rodentia > Hystricidae > Hystrix > Hystrix cristata. Next base: position 6,554 of record PVJO010002469.1, read on the forward strand.
ATAACTATTATGAGATTTCTGATAATCTAGATTTTTCAAAGCTGTGGGAAAATATTGTATTCATAAATGAATACGGGATCGACTTTCCATGGACTAAACTCATATATTATGAATAGGTTTCCCTAGAGGTCAAAAGAAAAGAACGCATAATCACTGAATTGGAAAACATGGGCTGCAAACTGGAGCTTTTATTAAAAATGAATCCAAAAAGATACCTCTAGTACTGTTGGTTTCTAAATAAACATATTTTGTGGAAATTAAGACATTTATTCATTTTGTCAACAACCCATCCACCCACATATTCTTCCATCATTTTTGCAAATGCAATTTAATCATTAATTGTTTTAACTCAATTCACATGGCCAGTCTTTCAACTCATTGTGGTTTTCTAGTAGTTGTTTACCTTTAAATCCCTATGCACACTGTCGCTGTGTTTTATTGCCTTGCTAAGTGTAAGGTGGTAGCTGGGGCTGTATTTCCTAAGGATTCTATTACTTGATTTCCCGTTAAGTATAATCCACTGGAGATGTCATTGAGAAATCATCACTTGAGGTTGGAGAAGGAATAAATTATTGTTGCCATGTCTTTCTCTATCACTGATTACAGGGGAATATACAGGAAGAGTCTCTGCTGTGGATGTAAATTCTCCCAAATAAAATGACCATGCATTCTGCCTCCTGTAGTCTATTATTGGTCTTAAGTCCTGGTAAAATTACAAACTCCATTTATTCATTTGGTTACCTAAATTTCTAATCCCTGAGATTTCTGCTCTCCCAAATTTGTATTTCCAGTTTTTCTTTCACTTGAGTAACCAATTCTCTGAATTACTGTCTAAACATTGCAGTGCTTCCTGTTATGTGGTTAAATCTTGATTAACACGGCAATCTAAATATTTTATCTCTTTAATCTGAAATGTTTTGGGTCCCGTGTGAGTAAACTGAGTAATGTTGAAGTCTATTTTCCATTTCCCCTTCAGTGGGAAGAGGCTCTGACTTTGCCAATTGGGTTTCTTCCACCCTCTTGCCATCAGGGGATTTACTTATTGCCAGACACGTTTTTAACATGATAAAAAATAGAGCTACTAAGCTAGATGAGGAAATATGATCTGAAATTCTCTCCAAACAAAGAGGTATTTACATTTAGTTAGTTGGTGTATGTGCGGAAAATGGATGATAGAGGCAAAACGAATTATATGAAATATTATTATGTGTTACATTTGTGATGTTTGGCAATGCACAGCAAACAACATAGGACAATTTTGAAGTGAACATTTGTGGTGTGGTGTCTTTGAACGTGTGTGTCACATGGGTACTTAATTATAGGCAAACAAAAGTTCTTGCTGATATTGGAAATGAAGATGCTTCACTGAAGAAAGCTTTTATCATTCTCCCGGATGTTTCTACCTTCCTGCTTTCGGCCTCCTATTTGTTTATTTTTTTCTCAATTATTTTTTCTGTAGCAGGAATAATGTTTCAATTCGAAATTATGTACTGAAATAATGGTTGCTGCTACAAATATAAATTTCATAATGATGAAAGCAGATTACATTTGTTTAATACTGATTTTATGACAGCTGGTGGGATATATGCCTCAAAATGGTGCTTCACTCAACCCTAATAAGTATCTGGTGAGTTCAGCAACATCATTTTAAAGCAGAACAGGTCTAAAGGCCACACAGAAACTGCATATACCAGATGTTATGTTTTTACATATTATGCTGTGTGGAAAATGCAGAATTTGTGGTATGCTATGTAAACATCCATGAAATGGAAAGTCAAATTGTTAATTTTCAAATTCCAGACTAATATAGCACGATTTGAGTGTCATGCTTCTGAAGTATATTGCTAGTAGCAAATGGAAGCAAATTTCTCCTCAGTCCCCGGGTTTATTGATAGTATTATTTCATAGGTGAGTTAATATTTGTGGTTTTTCTAAGGCAAACATTTAAGAAACAAAGAGGTAGAGACAGATTGTAGACAGGAAAGGCTGAATGATTAATTTGCATTATGTCATTTGAGGCTTCTCTATAGGAAAAGATTTGCTTGTTTGATTCATTTGAGTACAAATAAGATCACAAAATAATTTTTGTATCATTTCCTTTGTATTCATAACATGGGTCAAGACTTATGGATAAAATTTTAGTTGCTTTTCTCTATTTTTTCTGAATTTGTTTACTCTTCTGATTTTTTCACATAATGTTTATTGATAAAAATAAAACTCATTAGAAAATTATTATTGACTTGAAAAAGATGACAAATGTACATAAATCGTTGACATCTTCATGGAATTAGGTTTCATGCTGAGCTAATGGCCTAATCATTCAGATGATATTTTCATACCATGTAGTTAAAATACATGATTAACTGAAATGCAATTTGTACTGTGAAAAATAAACACATTCTTTGTCAAAGTTAAAAAGTAGCATTTTTTCAGGATTTTTGTTTAAAGTTCCTTTCTTATATCTGTCTCTAGTCTTTGTTTCTATTTAGTGTTTATTTTTCAGGTAAGATGCATATCCCCCTCCTCTTATTCATCTGGATCTTTCTCTATCTTTATACCTAAATACAACTTAGGTTGTATTCTTTTTGGAAAATCTGAGCCTCTATTCGACAGCTGAGTTTTATGAGTATTTGCATTCTCTATGATTTTCACATGAAATTCATGTACTTCCTAACAATCTAGAGATGATTTAACCAATAATCAAGAACTGAGAAAAAAGTTGTACTAAAGTGTATAATTTGCACATCTGTAATATCGGAAATCTAGGAGTCAACAGGGCCTTTGTAGCGTTTAAACATCATGTAGAGATTTATTTTGGAATTCTAAAATCCTTGCTCGGGTGTTGGTCACTTTTATACTACTCAGATTAAGATTATTTCTTCTCAATTTTCCCTAAAATCTATGCCTGACCCTCATGAGAGTTTGGTTTGTGTTCTTTAAATGATACTTTGACATCTATGAGCTCTTTCCACATATAAGGAAGATAAGGTCATTAAAGTGGATACCTTTCCACTATGGTATCTGTTATTCTAAGGATAGAAACACTGGGATGCAAAGATTTCTAGAGTTCAGAATATCTTGTAAAGGGAGGCACAGAAGATGGCCATGTGAAGACAGAGAATGAAACTGGAATTATACTTCCCAAAACATAAAATACATGTGCTTACCAACAACTGGAGAAGGCCAAGATGGATTCTTTCCTATGGGTTTCAGAAGAAATACAATATAACTAACACCTGATCTGGGACTTGTAGCTTCCAGCACTATAAAATGATGTATTTCTGATATTTTATTGTTACTAATCTGTGGTAATTTTTAATAGCAGCACTACAAAACTAAACTCTGACTTTGAATATGCAGCACATAAAATTTTATTAATCTGCTCTGAATTTTGAGCTTGAAAAAACATTAGCACTTTCAGTGGATGTGACTTCACCATTACGGGTGCACAAATAACTGCACACAGCTCCAGCAATTGCCATAGTCCTTGGGTCATGAATATGGATATAAAAAGGTTCACCCACTGAAGCTCATAAATTACATTTTTACATTGACCTTCATGTCCTCATTATCGCTCTACTCTATTTTCATATCCAACTCTAAGAAAATTAGTTCTTCTGATTCCACCCATTCCATAGGTGATTACAAACAGCAAATTGAGTGGGAAGGAAGCGACTCAAGAAATCCAGTCAGAATAGAAATTGCACCAGAGCCATAAAGTTGTAAGACTGAAACTTAACTTAGAATGTAAATTTTACTATTAATAGCCTTCTGGAGATTAACTTTTGCACGAATTATGGAATTTTCCGCAATTGTTAAGAAAAAAAAAATGTCATTGTTATGACAGTTGATGTAACATTTGATAAATACCCAACTCGGAGGCACATAGTAGAAATTTACTGTCAATTCAATTTACTGTCAATTCAACTCTCTTCAGAAAGTTAACAGTGTGGCATCAGGAACCACAAAGACAAAGCATATTCTTACATTTTTATTTAGTATTCTAATTGCTATGCCTGAATTTGACATTGAATCTTCAATAAATAGTAAATTAGTGCCCATGATTAGCAGCAATTTATACGTTTTGGAAACTGTCATCCATTTACGTTCATACAGTATATTGACTATATCCAACAATTCCTGTTAGTAAAGTCCTATGAAATGCTTTATTAATTAAGAATATTTTAATTGTCTCAATTATTTAAACTATTTTTCCAAACGTGTATCCATTTCCCGTAATGTTTCTTCAGCTGGAAAATTTACTAACGTCTAGCACTAATTCTAAATTCTATTCACCAAATGAAAGTATGTGTAATACATTTTTGCAAATGTAAGTCTCTGAGAATATAAAGTGAAATTAAGATATAAACGCAAAGTTTCCTGAATACAACATTTATTTTTAATTTTTTCTGTGTCTAATTTAAACAACTGGAATAGTGCCATCTATTTTCTGGTATCATCAGAACTATAAATAGGTTAACCAAAAGAAACTCACTAAGAATTTATACAGTTCATGTATTTATACTGTAAGCGATTTATGAAGTTTAACAGGATGCAGGGTTGGGGATTTAGCTCATGTAGTAGAGCACCTGCCTTGCAAGAACAAGGCCCTGAGTTCGATCCCCAGCACCACACCAAAATAAATAAATAAATAAACAGGATGCCTAGTACCTAAATATAACTAATGCAGTTTTTCTAAATAAAAATTAGTGAATATTAACAGTTACACGTGAAGACACCAAATTCTAATTTTTTTTTTTTTTTTTTTTTGTTATGCCGGGGACCTAACTCAGGGCCTTGTGTTTGCTAGACAAGCACTCTAACCACTGAGCTAAATCCCTTGGCCCCCAAATTCTAAAATTATTTGGTTATTTTGACATAGGAAAATACTGGATAATAAATGAAACTTTGCTTCCTTTTTGAATGTACTAATAAGCTTGATGGGATAAATCTTATAATGATATAGGCCAGATTACAAAAGGTCAGTATGAGGTTATTTATTCAACCAATGTCTATTTGATGCAGGACACTGTAATAATTACTAGAAAAAAGAGTAATGAACCAATGAGATATTCCTCGGTCCTTCAGGTCTTCTGATTGACACATGGCAAATTCGTCATGGGTATAGGCTTACATTCACCCATCATACTCTTTTGTCATCTCGTATGTCACTGATGTCCTCATTTTTCTCTTGCTGTAATCAAGATGGTTTTCTGTAAATAACAGAAATTTGCCAGTTTGAGAATGAACTCTTGTTTCTACTTTTTTTTTTCTATTGAAATTCATTTGTGTTATAATTTAAATTGTATTTATCACCTTCCTGTTCCTGGGACAAAATACTTGACAATCTCAAATTCGAGGAGGAGAGGTTTAATTTGGTTCATCCTGTAAGGGGATTAGTTCATGGTTAAATGGCTCCAAGGCAAAAACAAAACTGAGAACAGGCATGGTTAATGAAGAGTGCTTATCTCATGGTAGTTAGGAAGCTGAGAAAGAAGGTAGATTCAGGACCTACACTCTAAAAGACTTGGTTCCAGTGATGTACTTATTCTAATCAGTCCTTACCGCTTAACAGCATGCTTAGCTATGAACTCATCAGTGGGTTGATCTATTGAGACATATGGTGCCCCCATGAACCAATCCCCTTCCAAAAATTTCATCTCTAAATACATGAGACTTTTGGCACACATTCTAGATCTAAACAACATTCCACTGCAGGCTCCATAAGGCTCATGGCTGTCAATTTCAGCTGTGCTGAAAAGTTTAAGTACAAAGTCTCCTCTGAGACTCAAAGGAAACTTTTATTGGTAAGCCCCTGTAAAAATAAAAAGAAAAGTTAAATACTTCCAATATTCATTGCACATTTCCCTTCCTAAAATAGTTCCCTTACTAAAAGGAGGAATAGGAAGAATAGAAAAGCAAGATAAAAGCAAGACCAAAACTCAACAGGGTAAAAGTTAAATCCTGTAGCTTCCTGTAGCTTCATATCCAGCACCAAACACTTGTTGTGAACCCTTGTGAATTCTAAAAGGCTTGAAAGATTTGTCCCTGTGGTTTTGTTGTTACAGCCCAGAATGCTATATCTTGCTGTGCCTCCACTCACTATGGCTTTTCTCAGCTGATGATGCACATTTTTTTCATCTCCAGCATCCTGTTGTCTCCACTACCTCTTCAGCTTCATGGTCTGAATTCAATAATCACCTTCTCAGGAGATATTGACCGGCCATTGACATGTTCCTTGAAATCTGAATGGAAACTTCCATGATCCCACAACTCTTACATTCTGTGTACTTTAAAATCCATCACCATGTGGATCATGCCAAGGTGTGCCACCAGCTTGAGCAGTAGTTTGGGCCCCTAGGACCTTGGCTGCAGAGGGCTATGAGTGCCTGGATGGATGCACTTGGAGAAAACACTTTTTCAGTTGGTTCTAAATGAGCAGGCACCCTGGGACCCTCTTCCTAGAGCAGTTTTTCAAAAGAATTTACTCTTTTATACTTGACCCTGTCCTGTGTGGGAGTTGGACATACCCTGAGATGCTCTCATAACATTTTTTTTCCTCTTGTTCTAATTCAAAATACTTGACTTCTTTTTAGTGGTGCTAAACTCTTCAGAAATCACACTTTTTTTTGCCCAAACTTTACATGTGATTCCCTTAGGTCCAAAACATTTTTCCCTTGTTTTCAATTTTCAATTTTATAAGTACTTATTTGCAGTACATCATCATTACATTCATTATGGCAAGTTGGTAGATAAACATAAGACATCGTAATTTTTTTCTTCTCTGCTCTTTGCCACCACTTCCTTCTATAAATTTGACTAAAAGAAGCCCAAGTACCTGTGCCACAGCCTGAATATTGGTCTGTTTGAAATATCCTCCACAAGATTAATTATTCCATAGTCTTAGTCTTCTTCACTCCCTGAGGGCAAGGAAAAATGCAGACAAATTTTCTGCCAGAGTGTAAAATATATGGCTTCTATTCCAAGTGCTAATGGAGACCTTGTCCCCAGCTAAAATGTCCTAAGCCTGGCTTTATTGTTTACTTCCCTCTAAGCACTCTGGTCTTTTGAGCTCTGATTACAATCACCAATCAAGATCTGTTTACAGAAATCTTGGACTTGTCTAGCCTGAATATCCAAAATATGACAAACTCCTCCTGCAAATCTGTCCCAATGGCTTTTGTATCCCATAGTCAGGTACGATAAGAGCAAGGACTCCACTACTGCTCTCGGGTTTTTATAGTAGTTACCCTCTTGACATTAGGATAAAATACCCTATATCCACAACTTAAAGGAAGAGAAGTTTCACTCGTTTCAAGCTTTTGGGTTTTAAGTGTGAGGTTGACTGGCTCCAAGGCAAAAACTGCATCATCAGAAAGCATGACAGTAAAGTCATTCATCTTATGGTGTCTGGTAAGCAGCAAGAGATAAGAAGATCCAGAAAGAGAACTACCCCTCAAAGTCAGGTCTCCAGTGACATCCTCTAATCCAGCCATACCTCCTGATGTTTAGGTTATAAACTGATCAATGGATCACATCACTCTTGAGCATAACATCCTCATGATTTAATCACCTTTCAAAAACCCTTTCTTTGAATAAATGAAGCTTTTGGGGGGAAATTATAAATCTCTACCGTAACACTGATATAAGCTGAAAATCTAGAAATTAAACAAACTCCAAGAATTTAAATAAAGATTCTGAAAATGTCCAATCTCTAGCAAAATGAGAGATAGTTGGTGCAAAAAAAGTTTGTATGAAGTATTTTCAAAAGGGCCCATCTCAATATTAACTAAATTCAGGACTTAACAATGTGCTTATTAAAACATGCAATAAATTGATGGTTATAAAATGAAGATTATGATTAAAGGCTATATACTTCTAATATTCATCTTCATTTTAATTTTCTGAATCTTTGTGATTTATATTCTAGAAAATATGTTTCATTGAAATGAAGGGAAAGAAGATAGTACGTTTTCTAATGAGTGTTTGTTGAAAGAATCCTCCTCTAACATCACCACTGCCCCCAAGGAAATGACTGAACAACTCATTTTGTAAATGTAAATAAAACATTAAGAGTCCATTATTTTATTTATATTGACAGAAGTTACTTACTCATTTTGAAAATTAAAATCAACTCTAATGATTCATATTTCTATCCTGCCTCCCATCTAAGGAACTGAAATTATTTAACTATTTTCCACTTCACTTTTATACCAAAGTTTAAAAACCTTTTATACAAAAGGTTAAAAAAAAAAATAAAAACACCAACCAGTGCCCGATGTTGTTATAAATAAAATCCTTTAAAATATTTGATTCACTTCTGATAAATAGTGCTAGATATAAAATTAGCTATGCATTGATCACAATATGCCTGCACTGGAGAAAATCTTTAAAACTTAGAAAGCTTCCCTGCTATTTTTTAGAGAAATGATATGTGATTAGAAAGAAAGCATGCATTTTGAAACTTCAAAACCTAAATGTCAGATATTTACAGTGCATTTACTTGGGCAATAAATGCAAGGAGGAAAAATGCGCACTCCACTTACCACTGCTCAATATTTCCTTCTTACTGCCTATTCTATTTTTTAATGCATCAAATTATTCTTTGGGAAAAGTGTCCATTTAAATGATTGCTGTGTTTTAAACAATTTTGAAAATGTGATGGGATGACCATGCCTCCTGCTGTCAAGGTGCGCCAGGCTGATTCTGATGGCTTAAGCGACCTCACTGGGACGTAGAACCACAAGAGGGACTAGTACTAATCACACGAGTCCATAATGCCTGAAATCATTTTTCTTTTTCCTTTTCTTCAATTAAAGTGGACTTTGATATATTTGAAATTCTCTAAAGAGGCTTTCTTTTGTTCAGTAAAAAATTATTCAGATATATGTGCAACTTTTCTCTTCTACATGATAATTCTTTAAGTATAATATATAATTTGGATTTTATTTTCTTTGACTTTTTTGAATCCATTAGATTTTCTGAGGCACAACAAAAGTAAAAGAGTGGATTTTGCCCTTCAAAATTAAAATATTTACTCCTTTATAGGGACGGTTTATGCCGAGACCCTACCCAGTGTTTCACATTTTAGTTTTGGGTCTCATTTTGAAAGACAACACCCCAAAGCTATAAAAAAACACAAGTAGCTCTTTTATTACTGAGACATGTCTAAATAATACCTAGGTTCATTGTAGCTACTATATTTAACCATCTCAGTTCATTAGTTTATGCATATTAAGAGCATCTATTTCTTTCTTTATATACATTTCTTTTAATAATCACTGTCACAACTATTCTTGGTGAAATAACTTTTTGTGGCCCTTTAATGACATAGGAATTAAATTTATGGCTTCTGAGTCGCACACATGTCATTGTGATAATTAAGACACAATCTTTCTATCATTAGTGTATTCTCAAAACATTCTTAAAGCTTGAATCTTTCTTCTCCATAATGACATATTAAAGTGGAGGTTCTGGCTCTTTGCAATGATGGAAAGAAGGATACTTGATCTATGAAACAAACTCAATTTTCTATTTCAATCACTAGCTCCTGCATTTGTTGTGACAGGGAGAAGGGAAGAGGGAAGACACAAATGGCTCCGTACCATACAAGATGAGGTACAGGCGTTGCTCCTCTTCGATCACCCAGATTCTCTGGCTAACACTGTGTGGAAATCAATATCTTTTCCAGTAAGTGTCCAAATGCCAACTGCTTGTGTGGCTAGCTCAACAGTATTCAACAGGTAACTTCCCACTCAAATTCTCCTAATTTTTGCACTTCAGTCCTATTAGAAATAATTCCTACATCTCTCCACAATTTTCCAGGAAAGTTGTTGTTTAGTTATCTTCTCTACGGTTTTTTTGCTGCTAATGTTTCATGCCTCATTCCATTTTTGTGAGGTTTTTGCTATCTAGCTCAAACCCAGATAACTACATCTGGGTACATTTACTCGCTTAGCTAAGCATGGCAATCAAGAGCCCAGCTGCTGCATGTTGCTGCTCTGTCAGTCTGACGGTGTTTCTGCACTTGTCTCAGCTTGACGAAATGGTTGCACAACCTAAAGCCAAATATCAGTCTTTGGCTCTTGGAGGGCCAACCAATTTTTACAAGATATTATAAAGCAGTCCCAGATTATCTGTCTTTCTGTGGGAATATTGGAGTCCCTAAAAGCTTCCATATCAATCTTCTTATTGTATTTATGAGCAGAAAGAGGCCACTGTCATTAATTGCTTAATCGTACTAAGTGATTTATATCGGCATGATCTATTGGCATGGTGAGCCTCAAGGGTACTGCCTTCTTAGAATTCAAAGTTTATTCTGAAATTATTTGTTGAGCACTAACAATGTGGAAGGAGTTGCTGTAGATGTTGATAAAACAGCATAAAATACTTTTCTCTAATGTGACAAAAAGTTCTCTGGATGAAAGTAAAGTAGATAAAGATAAATTACGGAAGTGGAGGGTTTGAGAGGATTTCGTAGTGGTAGTGCTGATTATAGTAGGGTAGTTAGTAAAAGGCTTGCTGGAAGAAGATTGAGCAGATTGGTGAAGAAGGTAAAGGGTTAAGCTGCAAAGATTTTGGATGAGGGTTTGGGGGTTTAGAGACAGACGAAGAAGCAAGTACAAAGACCTCAAGGCCGGTACTGGTAACTTGTTCAAGAACCTTAGCATAAGATATTTTTATCCACTTTATTTATCCTGAAAGTATTTTTTTCCTGTTTATTTTCAACTATTTATCCCAGTCAAATGCAGGTATTTAACAGTTAACATCAGTCTGCTCCACAAAACTTTCATGAACATGTCTTAGCATATTCAGGCTATAATAACAAAAATACTATAGCTTGAATGACTTCAAGAACAAGTTATTTCTCACAGTTAGCTTAGAAATCTCCAGATGATAGTCTTCCCAGATTCAGTATCTCATGAGTTCTTTTTTCCTGGATTTTAGATAACTGTTTTGCTGGATCCTCAAATGACAGAATTTTTCATTTTTGTCTCTTTCTCATCTCTTCTTGTGAGGCCAGTAACAGCATTTGAAAGGACTCCAGCCTCATGACCTAATCATGCTTGAAGGCCTCGTTTCTGAGCCATCATAGTTGGGATTCGGGCTTCGATACATGCATCTTGGAGAAACAAAACACTCATCCTGCAGAATAAAATGATGAAACTATGCAGTCTGATCAAACATATTGTAAATGTTCAAGTTAAAAATTATATATATTACAGTAAAAGACATACTGTCATTAATCCACCTCAAAATACAGAATCTGGTGAAAAAGTATATACACACTTCAGGAAAAGAGAAATAGTATGACGCTTTTTGAACAAAAGGTGTTACCCTCATTTGGAGGACCCTACAGGATGTTGAATATCACAGAAAACTACACTACACTGGTGGCCCTTGAAGAAGAATAGAAAATGCATGTGCAGAAATCTCAATGACCGAGGTTACCCAAGCAGTAGCTCGCTGTACTAATAAATGCCTGGAAGCTGATGACCATCATGTTGAGCACCTCTTGTCATTGTGGAAGCCAAAGGTTATGTGTATTGATCTCATGATGCCTTGATAAATTTAGTATTAAAATATTTATGCAAGTTTTTCTTTTCCTGAAACTTGTATATGCTTTATGGCAGGCTCTGCACTTCTCCACTGAAACAATCCTATCTCAGTATGGTCGGCCTATTCTGAAATAGCTCCAGAGATCTTCTCTCGTGAATGTCTTTGGTTACCCTGCCAAAGCTGCTTCTATGTCCAGAATTGATTCAAAAGTGTTACTTTCCATGGTAATTTCACCTTTGGTGAAGATCCGGAAGTCACACCGTATCAAAACTCATGAATAAGGTGCATAAACACACAAGTAAAATTTTTATTTGACAGTAATCACAGTTCCAGAAGTGATGTGTGATGCAGACCATTTCACGATGGAGGATGAAACTAATTTGCTCCTTTCTTGAGCCATTTTCTGCACACATTGTTTCTTAAAACTCTGTTATAAGTGCTTACAATATTTAGATTTCAGTGTAGTATGCCGGGATACTTAACTCAGCTTGTCTGGTTCCATCGAGTCAGAAAATATCAACCATCACTTTGATGTTGCACCTTGATTAACATGCTGTTTTGACACAAGGAGAATTGCCCGATTTCTACTGAGAACTCAAAATCAGAGTCTCAGGATCATAACTGTAGGCCTGAGTTTCAGTTCCTCTGGTACTTCCGAAAAAGCTGAAATGTGAAGCAGTAGGATTGCACAATGGTAATAAAATTGACAAATGCCTTTGCATTTATTTCAGTCAAAAAAAACTGTGAAAGTTTGCACTCACTTACCTCCTGTTCAAATCCATTGTTAAAATACTCTGAATAGACCCACGAGTGGTGTTTACGTCCTCAAACATTTCCGTGATAGTCACTCCCCTGTTCGATAGAAGCATTTTGCTTTCTCTTTGACTGTACTCTTGGGTTTATGATGTTGAAAGACATCCCAACTCTCTTCCTTATGACCTGATTCCCAACCATCCCAATTGTTCCAATCACATGTAAAGGGTCTGCATGGTCACCGCAGCATCGACACAAACTAATTTTAACATTTCATGTATTTCTTTAGCACTTTTTTTGCAATGTGAAACAAAATTTCAGTTTAGCTGTTATTCATGACCCATGATTTCTGACAAAGCTGAATTTTTTCCAACTGTTACTAAAGTTAAGAGAGCTGGCTCTCATCTTTAAGATCCCTGCCTCACAGTTGGCTGGCACTCAGCAGCAGGGTTAACCATATTTTTCTATCATGCCTCGTATTTCAACAGGTTTTTGCAGTCATTACCAGTAATTCCAAACCATCATTTCTAACAAACTTCCCTGTATGTAGGAACTCACAATTTAAAAAAAATTTCCTCTCTACTGCTTATCATGCAATAGATACCAACAAATGTCTGCTAAATGAATGAATCAAAATTATCATTTACAGCTAGAGAATTGATTTATGATGAAAAGAAATAGAACCATTTTTCTCATCAAGTTTCTACAGCTAAATATATTTTGAATTCCTTGGTCACCCCCATATGCCTAATAATCTATACCAGTAAATGCTCCAAAAGAGCTACCTCGGATTGAGAGAAGGTGAATTCTCAGACATGATGAAGATCATTGTACATGTAAGTTCATCCTAAGGTTATTTTGGTTTTAACTTCTTATAAAGAGAAAAAAATGAGATGTCAAGAAATGACTTCTTTACTCAAGATACTAATGGTATGAGAATAAGAATAGTGTTTAAGTAATGTCTTGAGTCTTACTGTAGATACACTAAGCTTTCACTCAAAGAATTGGGAAACAGAGGTAGGGAAGTAATCAGATACTCTGGAACCTGGGTGGACATAATGAGTTTGGATCACAGAGTAACGTTTCTATCTGACCGGGATCAAGTCCTGGAAGGGAAAGGTGACAGTGTGGCTTTAACTTGGCTTTGCCATCAACCAGTTTTGCATCTTCAGAGCCTCTCTAAGACTTCCTCAGATTCATCATTAACATCGGAAAAATGGTGATAATGTACTATAAGTGAATGTGAGGAGTAAGTGAAGAAAAACTGTAAAGTACATTAGCAAGAGAGTGTTCAAAACTCAACAAAAAGCAGATAACACTACTTTTAAACTGGAGCAAATCTAGATTTCAAAATCAGATCCTCCTCACTGACAGGGCAGAGACTGGGCCACTGCAGACGGGGACATTGGTATTATTTTCCAGGATGCTCACAGTCATTTGTTGGTGCCACACACATATCTATTGTGTGTGTGTGTGTATGTGTGTGTGTGTGTGTGCTGCCTCCATTCTTCATCTTTCCTGTGTCTTTTACAGGATGGGAAGTAAAATAGCTGCAAATAGGTGTTCCATTAAGAGACCAAGACTGTTTACTGCTGTGTGTGGAAAGTGCTCTCTCTCATTTTTAATATCTTGTGAAAAGACATTCAATAACCTATTCCCTCAAGCAGTTTCAATTTATCCAAATTCCTGGGGGACATTTTAAGGTGAAAACTTCACTACCATGTGTTTCCCTTGAAAGAAAGTGGTGAAGAGCGGAGAGTAGATTTTGCCCTCCTTACTTGCTAAGACACCTGTGGAGAAATAATTCTCACCATCCTTGGCTGTAGCTATAGTTTTTACAAATACAGCATTTGATGGAGATTTGTTTTGTCCTCTCTTCAAAACAGGGAGTTAAATTCTGAGGACATGGTAAGTATTTACAGGCTGTGAACGAGGGCGGAAATGGGGCTGAGAACAGCCTCAGTCACTTAGCAGACTTACAAAGGATCAGTCCTGTCCAAGGACCCGCTGTCCAGAATTGTAGAAAGATGAAATAGCAATATTTCATATCATGTATTTTAGCAACAAAATTTCAGGAAATGGCTCGATAATTATCTTACTAAGATAATAATATAAAATGATTATCTTCAAAATAATTTCCCTTCAGATATCTTTTATAGTTTATATGCTCCTAGAAGAGCAATAATAAAAAATTAAAATTCCTGCAGTCCAAAAATTTTGATTTTTGCCATACAATAATTTTCAGAATACAACTATTTTTTCATTTTGAACTTAAATTGTCCTTAGTGAAAAAGGTAGACTATGTGGGTGCTTCATTAGAATAAGTTCATTTTATAAATCAAATTTAAATTATGTATACATTAAAGGTCATACATTGAAAACGATGAGCTTATTTTGATAAATACTCTTTTGTATCTGATATTATGGGTACCGATTTTACTTTGGTAGCACTTTCATTAACGTATTTCTTCTTTTTTTCAGTTTCAGAATATTGAAAAATATGGATCCACATAAATATGGATCCACACAAATAAGTCACAACAATTAGAAATAATTTTCTACCAGACTTTAGATAAAGCTTATCAGACTGTTGATTTAAATACTACTCTTGTCATTTGTGGTCAGTAACATAATGTAAAATATGTAAAGCTGATAAATAAGTACAAAACTCTCATTCCAATCTTATGAATAGGTAAAGAATAAAGGAATACCTTGTTATTTTTAGCTAACAATTAGGTAGTTCTATCATATACCTTTGAGTTAACTGGCATAAAATTAAACAAGAATTAGTACTCCAGAGAAAGAGTCCCAAGACAGGTTTACGGGAATGGACATCAGATAAAAAATATAAGTCTTTTTTTTTTTAATTACTTGTTTGTAAGAAATTACATGCACAGAGATATCAGGGAAAGTTGCTTAGTTTCTAAAGTCAACACAAAAATTCTGAGTGGCATAAGTATTTATAAAAATATTAGCATTTCATATCTACCAGAGTTCAGTGGAGTCTTTTGTAAACTTTTCAATTTTATACTTTTAAGAACATACACTCTATAGAGTATGAATGAGCTTTGTAGGACTCCTGCAGTGCACATTTGGAAATCTTTGCACCAGTTTAGTGTTATCTTCTGGGGTGATTCATCGGAGTTGAGGGGGGCTAATATTCAAACCTATTTTAATAACCTGTGCAAGAATTGAGATTCTCTTTCATTTATTTCAGCTTTATTAAAATATGTTTATTGTATATTGCCTTCATCCTCCAATTCTCTGCTAGCAGTGTTTTGACCCAAATGGGAAATTTGGCCATGTATGGAGACATTTTCCACTGTTAAGTATTGTAAAGGTACAGTGCTACTATTATTTGGTAAAAAGATTCCTGCGATAATATGAAACATCCTGCAAAGTACAGGGCAGACCCACAACAAAGGCTTTTCCAGTTTATATGTCAGTAGCTACAAGGCTGAGAAACTTTGCCTTAGACCATTAATATTAAATCAAGAACTTGTATATCATTATGATATTTCACAGAGAACTATATGACAATATCTTATTCTAATACGTTCTTGCATTATGTAAATAGGAGCTCAAAGTAACCCTAAAATACATTAAATTTGATACCTAAATGTTTTGAAGTGATAGAAATTACATATACTACAGATGTTTCAAAGTTTTTAAGCGTGCTTGGAGTAATTTCTGTGTCACTATGAAGTTTAATGATAATACTGTGGTTGGAGAGACAGAACAATAACACGTAATCACCCTGCACCTATATAATATTTGCCATTTTGCATAATTACTGATTACAGAGTTTCCAGAAAGTCTACTCTGAATCAAGGTCATCAACCTCCATATATTCTACTATTTTATTTTCACAGAGACTGTGACTTAGATGTGTTACATCAATAACAAAATTTAGTCCAATTGTTCCCAACTTCAGAAATTATCTATATTATTTGAATATGGTCTTACTTGACAGAGGATTTGTTTTGTAGGTCATTTTTTTTTTTTTTTAGTGTAGGTCATTTCTTGCAGGATACATTCTTGTTCCTAATTATAACTCTGAAAGTAACATTCCTTTTTATAGACAGCAGAATCTTGATTTTTTTTTTTTTAAGGACAGTATGCCACCACAAACACACCACATGAACAATATTATGTGACAGTTTGTATCATACATAATTACAAAGGCTCATAAATGCATATGTCGTATTTCCCTTAATAGTAATTTACAAAAGAGTCTTTTCAGCCATCCCTGAGCCATGGAACTCTGCAAGTTGAAATTCACAAGTTAATGGCTTGCCCTTTTCTGACAGCTCACCAGATTTTCACACTATAACTAACACTTTGCCTCACTCAACAACTGAACTGTTGACAAGGGCACTTAAGCTAGTCAGAACAGCAAAAAATATCAAGTATACCAAAAGCTAGTAAATAAGAAAATACAAAATTAAAGAAAACACTGAAGTAAAGAACTCTTGACTTCTCATAGTGCCAACATCAAATATTCCTCTTGAGTTTGTCTCTGTCAGTTAGACTACCTAAGAAAGACAAAGTGAATTTTCCTTCTAAGTATGTATTTTGTTAGGTGAAAAAGATGCTACTTAATACAAAGTATTATTTTAAAGGGAAGACCTGAAGTCTGATAGTCACAATTTCGGTGCTCCACTGACTGCATTTATTGACTGACTTTGTCAGACATATTTTATATGAAGATGTTGATTTTTATGACAAGAGAAATGAAAATTTTTGTAAGTATTAAAGTCACTTCCTATAATTTCCCCCAAGCCCTTGTTTGTAAAATGTGGCAGACTTCTAGGTGGACTTATGTGCATTAGCTAATAAGATCTATTTTAAAATCTGGTAATAAATTCCCTCATCTCAGGTCAGAAAACCTGCTGCAGGTCAAAGTCTATTTGCAATCCTGAGGGCTCTCAATCCATCTAGCATATTAAAAATAACCTATCTTGAATTGATGTACGCGTCCGTATCTTAATTTGGAGCTCCCGTCTTGACCAGGTGTAACTATTTCTCCAAAGGCATCGTTATTAAGAATCTTAGATAGGATTTGGAAGGTCAAATACATCAACACAAACAAGTAAGATGTTTTAAAATTATAAGTATTACCAGCATAAATGATTCCAGAAAGGTATCTAAAGGATTTTTGAAACTCATATGAAAAAAGTAAGAAATGAACATAAATGATAGTAATTTAAATAATATTTAATATATTCAGTTTTCTCTTTTTAAGTCTGTTAAAAAATGAAGTAAAAAAATGTAAACCAAGTTATTAATCTGAATCATTGAAGGACTGGAGAGTTATACTGTTGGTCTCCTACACTCTGGTTTCCACATCCATATATTCAATCAACGATCGATCAAAAATATTTGAAAGTAATTATGATGTCCAAAACATATACAGACATTATATTCTTGTCACCATTCCATAAGCAATGAACTATAACAGTTATTTACATAGCACTTACCTTGTATTAGGTATTTTATCTAGAGATGATTTAAAGTATATGAAAGGATGTTTGTAGGTTATGTGCAAAAGAACATCCAATTTTATGTAAGAAACTTTAGTATCTGTGGATTATTGTATCTGCAGGAGTCTTAGAACTGAAACCTGCAAATAATGAGAGATGACTATGCATACTTAAAATAACCATACAATTAACATGATGCAAGTAATAGGAAGATTTTTATAAGAATAAATTCCTTTCAAAAAAAAAAAGAATAAATTCCTTTCAATACATTTTTAGAGTGTCCATGAAAGCAAGGCATTCTTATTCTTCCTCTGTTTTCTAATCCAGGGTACATTATCCTCTATATTTTAAACTGCGTTTAATTCTACCAAACTAACGTTCAATGTATGTCGAGCATCAACCCTTATATTTTGGAGATGGTTCATCTAAGTGATTTTTGTAGTTATCTTTAATTCAGTAAATATTGAGGTTTACACTGCACCTTCCACTATATTAGGAAGCACTGTGGTTAAATTGTAAACAAGACATACTTAGTCCCTGTCTTTGTAGAATCTGCAAACTGGGAAGACTGATGTTGAACTAGAGATTGTAAGTATATTCTGTATTAAGAAAGAAGTTAAAAGTGCACGTTGCTTTTCCTTAGGGTTAAAAGATGGAAGAACAAAAGAGATTGAAGAGCATATTGATATTAAAAAAAAATAGCCTGTGGGAAAGGCTCAAGTCAAGAAAAAATATGGCTCCCATTCAAGACGTGAAATATCTTCAGTATGTCTAGTGAGAAATATGTGGCAAATTTTTAGTGAAGTAAGAAGAATCAGCAGGAACTGAACTAAAAAAAGAAAAGCAGTTTAACTGTCAACCAAAAACTACATCTTGGATTTTAATTTTTTATCTCTTTCAGAGTATAAAGCCATATGTGTGAAGTCAGGCTACCTATTGTTATTTACTCATTCAAAAACTCTGTTGAAAACTTTATGTTTCTCATGTTGAGCTAGATGCTGTTAGTACAAAACAGACTTTGCTCGATCTGTCTATGTATTAATAGAAGATACTGCCTAGTGGTAAGATAACTAGTAATCTGGTAATTACAATAAAAGGTAATATAAGTGACAACATTAGGTAGGGTATGTAAAAGCCAAGGGACAGAAAGCAGAATTTAACAAGAGAGAACAGCTTGACGCTATTCAAGTTGGAAAGTAGAGCAGTATCTCACTTAATGGAAGGGTTGATGAGCAATGACACGGGATGATAATTAAGAGTCTGGAGGATTTATGTTGCAATGTGTTTCATACACATCTAATAATAAAAGCGATGAGAAGACACTGAAGCATTTTCAGAAGTTGAGTCTGAAGAATTTGTATTGCAATTTATTTTACTTAAATCGAATAGTAAAGGAAATGGGAAGACAGTGAAGAGTTTTCAGAAGATTGGCAATACTCCAAAATCATAGTTAGGAAAGGATTTCCTGAATGCTGCATGGACAATAGAGTGTAGCAGAGAGAGATCTGAGGCAGGATAACAGGAAGAAAGAGGCTTCTGCAATAATATGAGCCAAAGTGCTATTGATCTTATATATCATGTCGATGTGGAGAAAAGTAGAAACACACACACACACACACACACACACACACATATCTATATGGACTTGGGCAATTACAACGCTCAAAGAAAACTTCTATGTGTACATATAAATATAGATATAAATATTAATCCAAATATAAATATAAACATATATATTAAGTTTTCCCGAAAGCATTTCAAGTGAAAAACATGGGTTCATCTCAGTTCTAGTGTGTCTTTTACACGCACATACACACACACACACACACACACACATCAGCTAGTAGGTACAGATGTGGAAAAATACTTATTAAAATTTGTTTACAATCTGTTTACAATCTTGGACAAATACTTTTGTGAATTTTATGAGTTCATAGTCTTCTTTACGTGCGCTTTCACCACACCAGTTCTGGAGCAGGAAAATGCCCAAATGTGCAGACATCTTGAACAGATCAATATGCAGTGTAACACAGTAGCTAAAAGAACATACATGAGAGACAGATTGCGTTCAATCCCAGTTGATCCACTTTCCTCTTTCTGCAACTGTGTTGGTTAATTTTATCTGCCAACTTGACTGGGGTTTGAGGGAGGTATTTGTGAGAATTACTCTGAATAATGATGTTTACAGATGTTTAGTTTAACCTTAAAAAGAGTGGAATAAATAAAGCACACTGTCCTCTCTAATGTAGGTAGGCCTTACTTAATAAGGTAAAGCCCTGAAAAAATAAAAGTTGACAACCTTCCTCTCATCTCTGGCTCAATAAGAGAGAATTTCTTTTACCTAATTTCCTTGGAACTAAGACATTGGACTTTTCCTGCCTTTAGAATTGATCCGAAATACGGCTAACATGATCTCCAGCTTGTCAATCACTGCAGATTTAGAGATGCCAAACTCTACAGCTGTGGGATCCAAATTCTTATGATAAATCTTTACGTATATCCTGTTCATTACATTTGTCTGGTGATCATTGTCTAATACATTTCAGCAAGTAACTGTGTCTTAATTTCTTCATAATGTAAAATAGTAAATGTCAGACATCTGCCAATCTTAGTGACTGAGGATTTAACTAATAAACCAGATACTTAACAATGTCTTTGTTATTGTGTAAGTAATGTCAGCTTTTATCAACATTATGTTCAAGATTTTATGAAACAAAATCAAAAGAAATGGAGGTAAACATTTAATCTGCTATTTTAAAAAAATAAAATTTGAGGGCCCGAGGCTCTGTATAACTTGAAGTAGAGTGCCTAGTTAGCCAGTACAAGGCCTGGGTTTGATCCCCATGTGTATAAATAAGTAAATTTGACAATAACATTACTTTAAAATTTGCTAAGATAAGAATAATTAACCTGTTTCATTTTGTATTTTTAACAATGTCATCATCATTACTAGAATATATTTTCATAAATGTAGTTTATCTTACCACTGAAAAGAAAAGAATGTACAGGTTCTTTTATGTTAAGTAAAATATAAACAATAAATCATTATCCCAAAACTAAAATGGTTGATAGTTATTCAGTTGAAGGGATTTTTAATCTAAGTGCCACATGAAATTAAGGGAATTGAAGATTTCAGTTGTCTAGTATCTTTCAAATGAATTCAAATTATTCTTACACAGCGAAGAGACAGTATTCTCACATGGCATTGATTAAAATAATCTCATAATTTGAATGGAAATAATTTTTAGAATATTGCTGAAAAATATTTCCTAAGTAGATATAACTACATCTCAAACCTGAGAATCTGTATTACCTTGTGTGATAAATGGATGTATTTTACATTGTATGGCAAAATATGTGATTAAATTCAAGATATAAAGAGCAGTCATTTGTCCTGAATACTCTAGATGGGCTCAAATGCTACTTTTTGTATCTCCATAAACAAGAAGAAGTAGGCCTTTCAGAGAGAGAAGAAGTCTGTGTGACTGTGGAGGCAGAACTTGGAGTGTACACCAGAAACTGGACCGTAAAAGATGCTCTGTTTAGCAGCTCTGAAGCAGGCTGGCCCTACAGAGACCCTGTCATAACATACTACACAGCCCGTAGTCTGGAACCTGATTTTTAGGGATGCAACAAAGAAAAATAAGTAGTGTCTGTCCTCATAATAAGAACATTTCAATTTGTCTTCCCACACCATGATTATATCATTAGGCTATCTGAAGAGAAATTGAGATTGGAAAGGAAATAAATATCATATAAATGTCATCACAAAGAAAGCCTGGTTGCTCTCTGTTCTGGAAAATAATTATTTCTGGAAATATGTTAGGTCCAGAGAACATGTAATCCCATTTATTTTCAGGATTTAAATCATAATATTTACTGACCATCCAAAGGGCACAATACAAAAGGAAACAATTATATTATCCTTTTTTATTACTATTTAAGAGTGGCTACAAATTTGAGAGAACTTTCCTTTATGTCTCATATGTTAGAGTGTGACATTAAACTAATAATTTAATATATATATAATGTAACATATTATCTTGGAATAACTATTAAATGCAGAATTTTAGAGGACTATGCATATTAACAAAATGAACATTCAAATGCAACATTTAAAAAGTTAGTATTTTAGTGAGTGATATTCATATTTGCATATACTTAGCATAATAGCTTAATTTTAAAATGTCTTGCATTTTTCACCCCATTTAACAATTTTTCATATGTTTAAAGGGTAGTGTGGTGAATTAATGTGAGAATATTTGCATTATCTTGTAAACAACATGCACATTGTTAAACAGAGGAAGGTAGTCAAGGCCTTTACAGCTTTTGCACACATCTATTAATCCTCTGATTATGTATCTTTTCATGCATTTGCTGCATTTCTTCTGTAAACTTACAGGAAATGACTGCTGCCAAAATGCACAGTGAATTCTTACCGCCAAAAATAAAACATAAATACATGCATTTCCTTAACCTATTTTTATATGCATATTTTAATAACCCTGCCAAAACTTTAAAAAAATGCAGTGTTAAGATTATACTCTAAATTTTAATATACTTACTAAGATATGTGTATAAGATTATGTCATTCATGTTTTTATATTTAGATACTTTCTAAATTTCCTGAGTTAAACATTACTTAGAATATATATTTGATCCATACTAAATTATGGTAAGATAATAATATTTTTAAAATTTCTGTTGAAAAGGATATATGCATAAATAGTGATAGACATAATTTTAGCAATATGCAGAAAATAAAGTTATTATGAGTGACACTGTAAAATATCATTCTATATCTAGGATATGAGTAAACTGTATGTTATCAATAATATAAAGATATCACTGGACAAAGGAAGATTTAATTTAAAGCAAGAAAGGCTAAGACCGTTGATCAAATAATTCCTGAAAGTGAAGAGACATTACAAGTCATCTGACGCATAAGAGGATCTTATGTACAATCACTGAGTGTTAGAGGAACTAACAAGGTTATGCTCATTGCCTATAATTCCGCTAAAGATTTCAATCTGACTTACAAAACCAGGGCACAGTGTATAGTATACAGTACACAGTATAGTGGTAAAATATCAACATGTCACTGACTAACAGATATATGTTTAAATTTTAATGTCAGTTTGTCTTTGAGCAGGGAACTAAAATTTGCAAATTTTGTGATATAGTGATAGTTATAATTCTACTTTTAAATGTTTCCTGTGATATTAAGTGAAATAATGCATGTAAATGTACCTAGCATAGAGGCTACAAAGGTTGAACAGTTACTAAAGTCATTGTTAGTATCATTACTACTAGTTTCATCTACTGTATGGAAAAGGGCTCCATCTCTTACCCCATGAGTGGAGAAACACAGAGGCACATGTCCCACGCTGATCCCCATCCCCACCTTGGATCAATATGCTGCAGGTACGCACAGTAGTATCTTGCTTGGTAATATGCCCTTTATTGAGTGCTTTTTATTTTTCATCTCAAATGTCACTCCCTACTAATGTCTCATTGATCATTTCCCAAATATTCACTTAAATATTTGTTTCAAGGTCTTGTAAGTCAGGCAAGAAATATAGTTTTAATCAATGGCAGATACCTTGAAAAGTAAGACAATGTTGAATACAGGACAATGTGATGTAAGTGTCTGTAGGAGAAGGTGACTCTAGAAGTTGAGTGGTGGATGGAGGGAAAATACGAAAAAGAACACTTGCAGTAGAGAAAAAACAGGGATTTGTAGCAATTGAGTAAAGGCATGATAATAAGAATTCAAATCAGAGGGAAAGTAGCAAGAATAAAATTAAAGAAAGATAAGAAAAAACAGCAAGTAGAAAGTAATCAACAAGGCAGCTGTAGTTTGAGAAGCTTAGAGATTTAACGAGAGGCCATTTATACACTGAATAAGACAAATCATAATATATGTTTTTAAAAATCACATAAAAGAGCAAAAGAACAATTTCTTATGATTCTTTATAAAAGATGTGATGACTTCTTATTTATTTTTAAGAAAAACTGAGGGCACTTACTACTGAGATGGAAAGTGAAGTAAGGAAGAAAAAATACATACAATTTTTCAAAATTACATAAAAATGTGCAGGAAATTAATGGGTGTAGAGCTTGTCAGTCACATGTAGTCACTTAAAAGAAATCATTTTACCTTTATTCTGGGACATCATTTGAGCTTTTTAAGTCTTCCATTACACATTAACTAGTACTTGTCTGCTCTTCTCATCAATCATTCCGGTGGTGTTGGACCCAGGTTTAAGACTAGCCCACATATCTGATGCTTGCATAACTGGAACACATCTTTAGAAACAAAGAAGTATGTGCTCAACACATGGCAATGGCATCAGGGATATAATGAGTGTGCTTAATATATCTCTCAAAAAGTAGAAATAACTAAAATTCAATCAAAGTTAACAATTTATTCCTTGTGTTTTCCTTTGTGTTTTTATTTTTTTCACTTCATTATTCTAAAACTGAACACCTAACATAAATATGCATAATATCAACTGCTGAGCTTTGGAAGTGTTCAACGGAGGGGAAATGGGTGCGGAAAGAGTGCATCAAATTCTGTCCTAGATCGTCTTAGAGTAGGAAGATAAACAGAATGCTAACTGCAGGGCTCCATAATACTAAGCAGCTGTAATAGAGTAAGACGAATAGAGCAAAAGGTATCAGAGAAATGGTCCACTTTCAGAACAGAGGCATACAGTTTGGTAGAGCTTTGTGAGGAAAAACGAACAAACAAACAAACAAAAAACAGACACCAGACAGCAGATGAGAAGTGTGAGGAAGTAGCACCTTAAAACCTCCGCTGTGACACCAACAGGCTTTCCAGTGTGAAGAGAAGTCGTTTCTGCATTCTGAGCATTTTCTGAACGACAAGGACAGACTGCGTTTGCCCCTTTCCGGATCACTGTTGGTGATCTTCTGCTTCCAGGAAAGGAAAATTTACACCGCAGCAAAACACCTTTCTTTAAATTATTAACAAGAAAAAAAGGGGATAATGATAAATATGGGGAAAAAGAAGAATAATTTACAGAGACAGGAGGTAGAATGTTGTGAGGGCAAAGGCCACAAGAAAGAATGTTTACTGCTTCTGTCTGATAAACTGGAAAGGAAGGTGCGGTAGATACCGTTTAACTACATTTGAGGAAACTGACGCTTTGGGATATGAACACACTGTGGCTTGTTAGCCGGAAGTTCATTCATTAGTGTGTATTTGAGGGCTTGTAACCTGGCAGGCTCTGTTTTATGTGTCAAAACAAAGCAGCAAATAATACAAAGACTCTACTCAGGCAAGCTCTAGGACAAATTCCAGCGTGGATCTCCCCATTGTAAGCCCACACAGCTCATCACACTTAGGCCCTCCTGAGCAGGACCTCGTTGATGTTTGCTGTCTTGTTCGTACATTTGGAAGGTGTTACTACAGCTAGCATCTTTTTATGTCAAGGATCACAGGGTCTAGAAGCATTATTTAAAATATTAAATTTACAATCTCAAGATTAGACTCATCATTAAATAGCTGAGAGCTGCGTCTCATTCTCTTTGATTGACAATTACTTTTCTCATCCGTGTTTCTGTCTCGACTCTTCTCCCTGAGTGAATGTCTCTCTACTCATCAAGACTGACTTTAAATATAAACAGCGTCTCAGACTATTCTGACTTCCAATTCTGCCTTACATTGAAACTTTTCCTTTTATGTCATCCCAGATCTACTTACTTTATCATTCTTAGTGGGCAGTGTTTTAGAAAGATCAGTCTGAAGTCGGGTAGAGTATTTTTGGTTGGATTAGTCTGAAAAGTGAGGTACAAGAACAAAAGAACAAAAGAACAAAAGAATTGACTGCAGATTCCAGCTAATTCTGAGTGATAAATTATACAGTACTGAAAACAATGTACTGAAATGATATGCTGAAGATGACACAGAAAACAATATGACCTATATTCAGGACATACAAAATAGAACAAAGTATAACCACCAAACTAAATAAAAACCAAACAAGAAAGCCAAACGAAAAATAAACAAATAAATAAATAAAACAAACAAACAAAACCGTGGGCTTCACAGAAAAAGCAAAGTGAAATAATTTGGGTGAATAAATGCATAATAATATATTGTCTACCTTGGGAAATACTTATTTTTGTAAATTTTTTTAGCAAGAGCATGTATTGGTACATTGTATACATAATGATCACATTTATCATGGTTGTTTTGTACCTGTACATTATGTATCTTGGTTCCCCCCTCCCCACCCCTCTTTCCATTCCCCCCTTCCTTATTTACAGCAAGTTTATTTACATTTTTTTCCCTTTCCCCTTTCTTTCCATTTTCCTTTCCTTCTTTTCCCCCTTCTCCCTTTCTAGTTCTCTCTTTTGAATATTATCTTTCTTTTACCTAATATTGATTATACCTCTTTGTCTTATATACACTTATGGCTTCTCATGTGAGCTTTGAAACAATTTCATGTGTACTCATGAGTGACTGATTTATTTCTCTTAGGAGTATGCTCTCAAGGTGCATCCATTTACCTACAAATGACTCTAGTTTATCCTTTTTATGGCAGACTAGTACTCCATTGTGTAGAAAAAACACATCTTCTTTAGCCATTCCTTATTTGTTGGGCATTTACTTGTTTGCAAGACTTAGATATTACAAATTGTCTTGCTATGAACATGTTTGTGCATATATCTCTGTGGTATGAGGTTTTCAATTCTTCTGGGAAAGTACCAAGCAGAGGAACAGCTGCGTCAAATGGAACTTCTAGTTTTAGTTTTTTGCGTGGTCTCCATACTGATTTCCATAGTGGTTGGACTAGTCTACATTCCCACTAACAGTGGAGAAGGGTACCTTTTTCCCTGCAGCCCCGCCAGCACTTGTTGTTGGTTGATTTCTTGATAATAGCCATTCTTTCTGGAGTGAGATAGAACCTTAACATTGTTTTGATTTGGATCTCTCAAATGACTAGTGATATTGAACACTTCTTCATATGTTTATTTGCTATTTTTATTTCTTCATTTGAGAAATGTTTATTCATTTCAGAATCCCATTTTTGGATTGGGTCTTTAAATTTGGGGGGTTTGAGTTTTTTGAATTCTTCATATATTCTAGATGTTAGACCCTTGTCTGAGAGACTGCTGGCAAAGATCTTTTTTTCCCAGTCTGTGGATTTTTGTCCTGCTCTATTGGTGATTTCTTTTGCTATGCAAAAGCCTTTTAATAGGTTGTGGTCCCAAGCACTGATTCTTTGTATTATTTCCTGTGCAGTCTGGATTCTGTTCATAAATTTTTTTCCTACCCCTATCTGAGAGATTTCTTCCTATTCTATTCTCCAGTAGATTTAGTGTTTCTGTTTGGATGTTTAGATCTTTGACCCACTTTGATTTTAGTTTAGTACATGGTGAGAGACATGTATCTAGTTTTAGTTTTTGGCATGTGGCCAGCCAATTTGTCCAGCACCATTTGTTAAAGAGGCTATCTTTCTTCCAGTGAGGGTGTTTGGCTCCTTTGTCAAAGATAAGTTATTTGAGTCTGTTTCAAGTTGTTTCTGCATCTTCTAGCCTGTTCCATTGGTCCTCAGGTCTGTCTTCATGCCAGTACCATGCTGTTTTTATCATAGTAGCTTTATAGCATAGTTTCAGGTCAGGGATTGTGATGCCACCTACCTTGCCCCTGTTGCCCAGGATTGTTTTTGCTATTCATGGTCTCTTCTGATTCCAGATAAATTTCATGATTGTTTTTCCTAATTCTGGGAAATATGTTAATGGTATTTTGATTGGAATTGTGTTAAATCTGTGTTGTAAATTACGAAGTATGGACATTTTCACTATGTTGCTTCTGTCTACCCAAGAACATGGTATATCTTTCCATTTTTGAAGGACACACCAACCTGGGCCTGGAAAAAACTTTAGAATGAAAGATGACACTGCTGGACATTAAATCAGACTAATAAACTGATAACTAGGAAACATACTGGAATCAGTGTTAACTTATAAACTGAAATATATAATGTCTCATCTGACTATACCATTGTTTTTCTGGAAACTTTAGGAAATGAAATAGTTCAAAGATAGCTCTATCTTGTTAATATTTATGTAGATAAATTGATTGATGAGTTTGAGAAATATTCAAATTCAAGAATCTAATAGCTTTTCTAAGATTACATGAAAACCACGAAGATGAAGGCTCTGGTCTTCTAGCTCTGTCCCCTACAAATAAAACCAGCAGAGCAGACTTCATTTAAAGAATCCAGGTAGTCTCTAGGTCCTGACCACTAGACCACCTGAAGATCTTAATCCTTGGAAATAAACTCACTCTCTAGTGGACTGAGTCACAATCAAGACTTCAACACTACACTTTTACCACCCAAATTTATATTTTCAATTTCAATTTGTCTAACAAGTTCAAGACTTAAACTATCCCATCATCTACTCAACATTAAATCTTGATTATCTAATAAAGCACTATCCAACAGAAATATAACACATACCACATATGTAATTAAAATTTTAGTAGACAGTAAAACAGTAAAATTAAACAGGTGAACATAATTTCATTTCATTTTATTGTTCCACAGCTTTATTGAGGTCTGAACGAATGACAAATAAAATTAATATGTCTGAGGTGTACATCATGCTTTGATATATGTATATGCTAAGAAATGATTCCCAAACTTGTTAACATATTCTTCAGAAGTGGAGCTTAATTTAAATAATACATTTGATTTAAACCAGTATTTCTGAAGTACTACCATTTTAATTTGTAATAAATATAGTTATTGAAATATTTTAGAATCTTTTTTATACTAAATCTGAAATCTATTATGTATTTTACACTTAAAACATGTCTCAATTCAGATGCTAAATTGGTATTAAATTACTGGATCCATATTTGGATTTCATAAAATTTACAGTTAAACATGTAGATTTATCAACCAAGTTAATCCAAACACACATAAAACTTTTTCACTAACTAATTGAGTAGCGGTTTTCAAATTTAGATTTAAATGTATTAAGTTAAATGAATAAAAACAATTCATTGTTTCCATCTCCATTTCAAGTACTGGAGGTCACTACATCGGACAGTTCAAAAATGACAAGTATCTTTTCCATAGTTTTTGTTTCTCCTACCTCTAATCTGCTCCTTCCCTGGGTTTTCCCATTGCTACATCGCTCACTGATTTTTGCCCATGTGTCAAAGCCATGCAGCTTAGCACCAGGCCGAATTTCATTCTTTCTTCATAACCCACTTTCAACATCCAGGGAATCTCATTATATACAGCATAGAAAACTCTCCCTCACTACCTCCACTACTAAAATGCTAGGCATCTTCTTCCAAATCTTGATTAATTCTTCTTATTTTAATGCTTTTCACACTTTTAAAGAATAATCCAAGTAATCCTTTTAATATGAACATGTCATTCCCTTATTGGATATTCCCCTTGGAATTTTCATCACATATTAAAAATATACAGTAAAATCCAAAGTCTAACATAATCTGTTCCCTGCCCACCACGATGGAGTCATTTCTTAGTTAAACCTCTCATCTCTGGGACACAGTACCAGGCACCAACACCTTAAAGGAAGAACGGTATACTTTGGCTCGCATTTTGTAGATGTTTCAGTCCATAGCTCTCTGGATCCTGGGAAGACGGCATAGCAGAGGGGCGTGGCAGAGGAAACATGGCTTCTTGACATGGTGGCAGGAAGCAAAGAGGAGCATCAAGCTAGGAGAGAAGGAGACAGAGCCTTCCAGGCCATGCCTGTGGTGACTTGCTCCCTCCAGCCAGGTTTCACTTCCTAACATCACACTTAGCTATAAACTCGTCACAGAACTAATCCACTGATGAGAATTATGCCCCCATGATCGAATCACCTCCCCAAAGCCCAGTCTACAGGCACATGAGCCTTTGGAGCACAACTAGATAGAAACCCTAACAGTCATTCACCATCTCCCTCTCACTCCAAATAGGCGATACTGTTTTCTTTGTTTCTTAAAGGCAGGACACACATCCATCCCTTTGCCTTTGTAAGCTTTAAGTCTCCCAAAAGTTCTTCCCACATATTTGCATGTCTAGTTCTTTCATCTCAGGGAGGTATTACTTTACGTATCTGAATGAAATGCCTGCCTTGTTTGCTCTATACTCATTTGTTTTAACAACTTCTCCTCCCTCCCTTCCCTTCCTGCTTTCCTCTCTCCCTCTCTCTCTCTGTCTCTGTCCCTCTCTTCCTTTCTCAGAACCTTCCACAGTAAACTACCATTGCATAATCATGAAGAAACATTTTATAACCAGATTTATGTCATATTTCCTCAGTTTGCTCTTTACCAGAGACGTGACCTTGGGCAGTTTTACTTTAGCAGTCATTCTATGCTTCGGTTTCTTCAATCATAAAAGTGTAAATAATATTATTAATTTGTTGTAAGGGTTAAGTGATGTTATTCTAGTGTGTAAAGCAGTGATAAATAGGGAATGACTACTGTTAGGTTATATGTTTGGTATTATCGCTTCCCCTACAAGAGTAAAAGATGTATGCGAAGTGATGGTTTTTCAGTTTTATATGGTACTACCTCCCTAGAATCTTGAACAATATCTGTAGTATAGATTTGCTAAATTTATATGTGAGTATAGAAGTTAAGACTAATAAAACATGCACATAGATACAAAAAGCAAATAAGTAGGATTGGATAAGACAAAACTGGGAGAAAATATGGAAACAGAAATACTGCTTGAAGTGAATCGAAAGCAGAAAATCTACATGAAATGTCTCAAATCAAATTGGCCTATGGATGTTACCATTTTTCTGTTACATTGGTTCATCCGTCTCTTCATTTAGTATCTTCTTTTTTTAAGCTGATTTGCATTGTTTATCAAAGAAACAAAGCGAATTACCACAGGGATTCCCTGTTTAAATGGGTGCCTTATAACGAAGCCTGGAGAGGACCATGTCAGTAACTAGAACCCTTCATTCTTTTCTTGACTCTGCCATCACCAAGCATTGACATCATGCTTCTCTCAACTTCAGTGTTCTCGACAGTGGAATAAATAATTTCGTGTTAATGAGTTTTCTCCCACTGTAACAAATACCTGTAGCAATCAACATATGAAAAGAAAAGGACTGATTCTGGCTTGCAGTCTATTAAAACAGGCTCTGTTGCTCTGGGCCTGGCGTGAGGCGGCATATGGCAGCAGAAGACCACGCTGAGCGAAACTGCTCACATCACGCCTGAGAGGCAAAGGAGCATGAGGAAGGGGCTTGGGTGCCATTAGCCCCTACAGACTCTCAATTACTGGGCAGAATCTCACTAGGTCCACTTTTTAAAAGCTCCTATATCCCAATAGTGCCACACTAGGATCTAAGCCTTCGGTGAGGGCATCACAGAGCCACACTACCTCAGCTTTGAAGTAGTATTCTCCTTTTCATCTTTCCACTTTAATAAATTACAGTATTCCACGGTATACTTTGGATTTGCTCAGAATGTGGTCTATCTACCTCAGTCTCCTCACTGTCCTCAATTGCTACAGGTAAAAGAATTGTAAGTAATGGTAATATGATGGTAAATACAAGGTAGCATCATTGCAAAGATAAATATAATGAACAAAATTATGTGCTATGCCTGTGCACTCAGTGATAGCTCAATTTTCTGGTATGCAGATTAGCATTGATAATAATTTGGCATTTTGCACAAGTAAATATGTAGATATAAATTACTGTTGATCAATAAAAAGATGCATGCTATGGAAATAAGGCAGCAAATGTAAAGATGAATTCAAAGATTTTCTACCTGGAAATGAAAATGAGAAATTCGTCAAAATATTTATGGTTGGAGCCCGAAAGTGAGTCATATTGGACATTAGAAAGCATAAGTTTGGGCATGTTAGCTAAAAAGTTACAACTAATGGGAAACCGCTGCAAAGGCGTTCGATTGTCAAGCTAGTTTTAGTAAGTACAAATGACTTCTCTCATGATATTTAAGTATTTTTCCAAGAATGTGACCAAAAATATTGCATTTATAAATGGTTAGTTGCGATGAGTATCAGAATCATGTGTTTTTATAAATTCTAATGCTTTATTATGAGCTGCCTCCATTACTACTTGTTCAATATTTCCTGTTTCTTGATTGCTAATGAGGGAGTGGAAGAAAAAATTCCACTCAAAATTCAATTAATATAAAAATACAATATGTTCACTCACAATGTTCTGAATTACTAGTTGAAAACATATTATCTTAGAATAAATCATTGATACATTCTTCTAGGATAATCAGTTCTGTCTTTTGTTATTTTTGTTATCTTGGAAATTACAATAGCCCCCATGACCTTGGAAGATGGCTCTGTCTATTTTCCTGCCATGAAATATATGTCTCAGATAGATCTTTCACGCATCTAGAATTGATTATAGGATTTTCAACAATTCTAATATAGTACAGCAGTTTTTAAACAAACTTAGTTATCAGAGAGAAAATAATCACTATGAGTTAGAAAAATAATAACGAAAAGAATACCTGCATTTACTTTACTTCCATTTCTTTTGTTTACAAAGGTTAACAACATGCTGCCTTTCAAACAATGGAAATACAAATTTGTGATATACGAGAGTGGAATGTTTACTATCCATTTTAGATATCATTTTAATTAAGATGTACCTAGGTTGAATAGTTTAACCAAGGGCATATAAACAATTCCAAACTAAACTGTTATCTGAGTCTAGAATATCAAAAATAATGTTTAAATATATCTCTTAAATCAAATAACTCCACGTTTTATATTGATTTCATATAAAAACTAGATCAAAGATTATTTTTCTTTTTCTGTTTTAGTTCAAATTGGATGTTCACTCCAAGAACTTTGGCAATATATGACTTCAGCTATTTGTTTCAGATATGTTTTTGATTGACATCTATAAGGCAAGGGAGAAATGGCCACTTAACTGAAAATTGCACAATAACCTAACATTCATCTCTGAAGATGATTTTGAGAACTGAGCACAAAGTGTTAGTTTGTAAAACCACTGTACTGACAGAATTTTTAGAATTTTTTTAACAAAGAAGTCTGCATTTATGGTCCTTGTATAAAATCCGCTTTAGTTTCTACCATTTTAAATTTATATCTTCTATGTTAACATATTTTTCTTACTTTCAGTCATGTATATAACTAATTAAATGATACGACATGAGCGAAGTTTTATCTAAATTTACAAAATATTGGTATGTAAAGCAAAAACCCAGAAATTTGGGTACTAAATTTGTAATTGCTGTTCTGAACTTACTGCATTTTCTTGGTAGTTTGTAGTACCGTGAGAGCATCAGTTCATAGACCAGCCAGTGTTTTATCTACATTTCTCCATTTCTGCTACTCAATGATGGTATTATCATGATTTTAATCAGAAAAACATTGGAACACCTTAAAGGCATATTATAAAGAATTAGTGTAAATGATTTATAATAATAAATTGTTAGACTGCTAGAATAAGAACACCAAAGAAATGTTATGACAAAGGATTTACCCTTCCACATGCTTTGTTATTTCCAATAGTAAAAATCAATCTTAATAGTTCACAATATCCTCCAATATTTAATAAATTATAACACATTCATAAATTATTAAACAAAGAACAATGTATGCTTTTCAAGATCAAGTTCTCCTTCTTGAATAGGAATATATTTTGAAATATGCCTCATTGATACAACACATCATGGTTGACATTAGCATATACCTCAGATAAAGAAAAATATGGATGAAGACTGGCATTATCACCATATTAAAAGTATGCATTTTAAAAAAATTCAACTATCTTCTTTTTAAATGACAACATTAGTGGAAAGACATAACTTCAGTGGAAATTTCATCGAGGAATTTTTATCCTAGAAATCAGCAGTTGTAAAAGACAATTTCATTTTCAAAACTAACAAAAATAAGATTAAATTAAGGCACTTAATTAATAAAAAATGCCTGAGAAGGGGTTCTTTGTCTTAAAATGTGTGTCAGTCTGAACTTTGACATTTATCTCAGTATGTATCTTCATTTAATTTTTAGAGGAAAATCACTTCAAACAGTCCTTTACAGAATTTCCTTTGAAAATCTATCTTCAGTCTCCACATGTCCCTCTTTAATTTTTATTAGATTTGTCTATATTCTCTATCATTTTGTAAGATTCAGGACAGAAACGTTTTTTTCTATTCTCCACCTTGGTTTCTATTGTGTCTTCAGTGATCCTAAACATTCTTGCTATTCAATAGTTTTAAATATGTTATTTTAAGTAAGTAAGCCATTTTAAAATAGGATTGTAATCTAAAAACTTCTATTAAAATTATATTTTTATTGTAGGAACACATTAAGATACTCAATGATGTTATATCATTGAATAAAGATATTCAACAGGTGTTATATGTTGTTCACATGAACATACAAAGAAAGATTAAAGAAAAACAGATTGAGTAACACATTTGTAAACCATAGGTCTTAGAGTTGAACCATTCTAAATCCTTTTTTTTTTTTTTTTTTAGCTAGGGTGGTCTGATTTTTTTGGTATTTGACCAGAATGCATGATAACAATAAGAACTCATATTTCTTTGTCAAATTATCTTTAAATGCTTCGTGACTGAAACTTTAAGCAGTTATAGACATGTATTCTTAACAACAGAAATAACAAACTAAATATAGAAATTCCATTCACCCAAGCTCTCCATCTTCTGAGTATCTTCCCCAAAGGGTAAAGATACCATATTACAGTGATACATGCATATCCATACTTACAGCAGCACGACTCAATAACTAAATTTCAGAAGTTTCCAACATTTCCATCAATCGATGAATGAATAAAGAAAGTCTGGTATTTATACCAATGGACTACTACTCTGCCACAGAGTGGATAAATGTGATTCACTTGTTAAAAAAAAAAAATGGATGCACCTTGAAATCCTAATGTTAAGTAAAATAAATCAAATACACAAACTTCAATATTTCATGGTTTCTCTTATATGAGCTATACAAACTATAAACAGCAAAATAAAAGTAGATAATAAGAAGTAGGGAGATAGATCTTCTGCAAAGGGAAAGGGACCAAGAGATGAACTCAGTAGAGGAGGGTAGGGGGAGATGAAAAAAGAATTGAAATTTGTTATATACATATGCCAACTCCTCACAAGGAATGTGATCATTACATACTGCAAGCACATACTAATAAAAAGATAAGAAATGGAAAAAAATGAAGTAACCACTCAGCTTGTCCTTACATAGATGGCAATATCACCTAATTAGGAAGCAATAATTTGAGATCATTAAAGAAGCATCAATTTTACAGGTGATTAAGTGTGAACTGTTTTATCTTACACTGATAAGTCTTTGCACTAATAATATAACATATACATATGACTCACCATAGACCTGTACAGAGCTGTATTTTGTAGCTCATTTCATCACCTTATTAATTCTAAAGATATTTTCTTAGCGAAAGGCATGTATCACCACTTTAGAAATACCACAGTTAAGGCTCACAATTTTTTTTTTTCTGGTGCTGGGGATTGAACTCAGGCCCTTGTGCTTGCCAGACAAGCACTCTAATCACTGAGCTAAATCCCCAGCCCTAAGGCTCACAATTTTGGATGAAATATCCCAGTGTCAAACATCCAAAATGATGTGGTGGAGCTTAAGCACTAAATCCATTTGACTCCAAAGATTTAAACACTATTTAGTGCAAAAGTGATACTCTTTTTCCATTTTAATTGTTGTCTGTCTTGCTATATGTTTGATTTACTAGTATATCCATTTTCTCAAATAACTCTCCTAAGGAAAATAGTGAATAAGCAAGACTTTTTTTCCTTCTATAATGCTTTCTTTTCTATAATGCTCTAAAGGTTAGAGGGTTAGTGATGACTTGTGTGTACTTGTTTCTGTTTCTTTACTTATTTCATACCAACAAAATTCACTGCATATGAGAACTAATTCATACTGATCATTAAATGCACTAGCACATAGTAATCCAAAATGAATTTTTATGTGTAGTTATCATATTCAAACAGGAAAAAGCTTGAAACCAAAACCTTTCTGGAGAGTTACCTCCATCTTGTAACCTTGAACCTCAAAGGGACAAGGAAAAGTATTCTTAAAAATTTCTGCCTT
Organism: Hystrix cristata; assembly: GCA_004026905.1. NCBI lineage: Eukaryota > Metazoa > Chordata > Mammalia > Rodentia > Hystricidae > Hystrix > Hystrix cristata. The sequence goes on from PVJO010002469.1 coordinate 42,474, forward strand.
GTAATTCTTTCTGGATTGAGATAAGAATCCAGCACTGGACAATAACACAGTACCTGTTTCCTCGATGGTAAAGTCATGTGAAAAATAGTATATATAATAGAGTATCAGAAAAGGTTAATAAAAGGCATAAAATTATCAGAATAGACTTTAACACTTTATAATTTTTGTTTGTTTGTTTGTTTGTTTGTTTTTTTACCAAGAACATGTATCGGTACATTGTATACATAATGACCATAATCAACATGGCTTTTTTGTACCTGTACATGATACATCTTGGCTCCCCCCAACTCTTTCCTTTTGCCTAGATGTTTTTACGTATCAAAATGGCTACATGCAGCCAAGTTGAGCTCAATCTATGGCGTTGCAATCAGGAAAGCTTGGGCCTTTAGGAGCTCAAGGTATGCAGCAGGCATACTCTTGCAAGCACCATTAACCATAATTTTAAACAGCCAGTCTAGTGAGGCCTTTGTTTCCTGGCCTTCGTGTGTCCTGGCTCCGGTCCTGACTGGTCCTTCACTGAATCTCTCTGATTCTCTTTGTCTGGGCCTTCTCCAGGTACCCTGGCTGCCTATCCCATGTGTGGACCTCCTTTCACCAAAACTTTTCCAACACTCCCCTCCCTTTATGGGCCAGTGTTACTCTGAGAACCCTTCTCATTCTCCCACAGAGCCCCACTTACCCTAAATGATTACTGCTGAAGGCCTCTTGCTGGTTAGGAAGATGGCACCCAAACCCTAGAACACAGGACCTAAGCCCAACCACACCAGCATGGAGGGCTTGTGGTTTATTCCCTCCGAGTCTCCTATTATCCCTCTGCTTCGACTGACTAGTTGCATCACCAGACTAAGGTCATCCTCCTTACAAATAATAACAATGTTAGATCTAGGACAGTCTGAGCTTTTGCCCTGACTGTAATAACACTTTCTTTTTACAGATCTCAGTCTTGTTTTGGCCCCCAAATGTCACAACTCTTTATTGTTCCTTCTTGGTTTACTCCATACACTACTTTCATCAGTCAAACTTTTAAATAACTATGCATCATAGTGTGCAGTTCTAAGGTCTTACATTCTTTTCTTTTGCCCATTCGGTAGTCTTCAAAGGAGACAAGCCTTTTGTACCTAAGCCATTTCTACTAAACATTATTTAGTGGCTGTTGAAGAAGATTTCTTGCCTGAGAAGTCACATTTTAAATGAGATTGAGCCCTGAACTCTCTTCATAAGGTAATAAGTGAGTAGAGTCAAAATAGATCTTATTATCTTTTATATCATTCATAAATTACAGTGTACATATTTTTATGTGTTCAATTTCAAAGAGCAATATGTTCATATCTAATATGCACATAAATATAAAGTATATAATGATGAGTGCATATGAAAAATTTTATGTTTGTATATTAAACTGCCTTGTTAGAAATAGAAAAAGAGACCTAACAGGAAGGCCCAGCCAAAAGGAATCAGAGATTCAGTGAAGGACCAGTCAGAACCGGAGCCAGGACACCTGACGACCAGGAAACAAAGGCCTCACTAGATGAGTATAGATGAGTATGCTACCTGTTCCTTTCCACGGTAGGCCTTGAAAATTCCTGACAAAGATCTCTGCTTCAGCCTTTAACTCTTTGGTGACCGAAGGTTAGACAATTGCCAGCCAGGTAAGAAAGACAGAAATAAAGAATAAAGTTCCACATAGGAACTGAGGAACCTTCAATACAAATTTTGTAACCGTCTCTTGGGCTATTAGATGACTATAAATGGGCGATAAATTCCTAAAATGTAAAAAATGGAAATACTAAAGGATGGGAAGTCTAAAGAACAATCATATTGTAGGAAGACTTCTCCAAATCTTTTATGACTCTGGGGCTAAGCCTGTTTGGAACTGTGGGCTATCTGTGTTCCACCTGCGGTCGAGTGAAATCTGCGTGACCCAAAACTTTCTCAAGCTTCATCTAAGAATATTTGCAAGAGTCTCTATACGAAGTTCTTCCCTCCCATGCTGCAAGTCTTGTGAGTGCCCCAGAGACATGTCTGTTGGGTAGCTGCTTTTCCAGGCAGAACAAATTCCTTCTACAGCAAATATTCACTTTCCAAAAAGCACAGAATAATAAAAGTCACTTTTTAGCATGTCACCTCAAACAGAACTGTAGAGGCATTTAGGAACTCATCATATATGCTTTCCTTTTGTGAACTTAATTAAATTGTGATGTCTTATTTCTCTGTGGGAATCAAACTGATGGGATTTAAACTTTTTGATTTACTAGCATCTGCTACTCTGCCTCTCTCTTCCTACCAACACACATGCTCTACTTCCTCCCTCATGGGAAGTTAGGAAAGATGCTCTCTATATAAGAGATAATAGATCAGAAGGACATAGAGATGTTTAAACATATCAGCAATGCTTCAGCTACCAAATGTGAATACATGTAATCAAATATTTCTTACATGCATAATGTATTTTAAAAATAGGACATTGGTTGGATATTTTTCTTTTCTTTTTTTTTTTTTTCTTTTTTAACCAAGAACATGTACTGGTACATTGTCCATATATTGATCACATTTATCATGTTTGTTTTGTATCTGTACATGGTGTCTCTTGGTTCTCCCCCCTCTTCCCCTCCCCGCCCTTCTGTTCCCTCCATCCCTATTTACAGCAGGTTTATTTACAATTCTCCATGATTTCCCTTTCCCCTTTCTTTATATTTGGTTGGATATTTTTCATATTAAAAAAAGTTTATAAAACTATGTCATAGTTTTTGTATGTTTTTTGCTTGTCTGTGGACATGAGAATGTGACATTAATGAAAAGCATTCATATATACATTCTTAGTGACATTACAGAAGGTGCACTTATGCCTACATTTTGGACATATTTCACATGCATGATACACTCCTAAACTTTTTTAAAGGACATTAAACAAACCATATGATTCCTAAATATTAAAGAGAGCTTATTTGCTTACAATAACCTTTTGAGTTATAGACAGCTGCTGCATGGTATTAAAAGTTAATGCAATAGATCCTGTATTAGTCAGTGGGTTCTAGTGTCAATGGTTTGCAAGACAGCAGGTTTAACACAGGACATTTACAAATTACAGCATACACACACACACACACACACACACACCCCCCACACACACACGCCAAATGCAAGAAGAGTGCAGAACATCTACCAATGCACTGGAGACCTGAAAGATCCAATCAAGGGCTGGGTGCCCATGGAAATGTCCCATATACACTTGTGTCTGCACTAAAAGGCTGAGAAAATCTCTACTGGATCCAGGATACTATGCTTGTGGTGGAGAAGAAGACAGACCTCCTCTGAAGTGAACAGCAGCCCTCCCCAATGATAGTGAGGTCCCGAACTCCTCCTGCAATAAGAACAGCTGAGTTCACTTCGGGGAACCAGCCGCGACAGAGCTTCTGGGAAACACTTGGCTGCTACCTTCTGCTCCTGTTCTCTACGTTGGGTCAGCAACAATCCTCAGGTGAATCCTCTAAGCCCAGAACCACAGCAACTCAGTCCAGCTGGGCGTTCCTGCTCAAGCTGACCATGTCAGTCCACCACAGATCCACTGTAACAGACCACAGGTACAGGAGTCTCATTTTCAATAGTAATTACTCTCAATATACTGGTCAGTTCTTCAAATGATCATATTATCGCAATTGTTCAAATGATTAAGCTTAATTATCAACTTGGCAGAATGAAGAGACTACTGGAAGGATGCCTGGATCATGGGGATACTACACTCATCAGTGGATTGATCCACTAATGTTCACTGCTGAATATGCTGTTAGAGGGTAAAGCGCAGATGGAGTGTCACTGGGAGTGTGCCTTTGGAGCCCAGATTTGAGCAGCTTTAAGTTCAGTTCCTTCTGCCATAAACTTCCTGTCTTGTAGCTTGCAAACTATAGACCGAATCCTTTAAAACTACTAGCCAAAATTAATCCTGTCTTTCTTTAAATTGTATTGATCAGATTTTTTCTCCAGCCATGAGAAAAGCAAGTGCTATATCCTCACATATTAAGAACTTGTTTCTTTATTGCACCTTGCTAATTGCAGAAGGTTTTGGTAGCTTACATAAACAAAGTCTGTGATCACTATGGTTTTATGTATAGACATATTAGGCAAATTAAATACATACAGAGAATGCTAAGTGACATAAAATATATTTAGATATTTATGAGACTAGTAGAAACCAGATACCCAGGCAGCTTGCCATATAAGGACATTTAAGATGAGAATCCAGAGGTTGGGAATGGTTACACATGCCTGTGACCCTAACACTCCAGGAGGCTGAGGCAGGAGAACTGCCTCAAATTTGAAACCAGCTTAAACTACATAGTGAGACTGTGTATCAAAAACAAACAAACAAACAGACAATAGGAATCAAGAAAATATTTGAAGGATTTGGAAAGATGGACAAGATGAAGTGAGTGTTAGAGGTATATATTTAAAGGAGGAAAGAAGTTGGTTGCAAAATGCATCATAATTTGCTCTGATTAAATCATTTAAAAGACTTTCCAGTCACAGCTTTTTCCACAATTTGGCTACCTTAGCAACATTAACACTTCCAGTAAATAGTTCTTCCTGTTTATCTGCTAGAAAAACAGCAGGCAAACAGGAAGAGCTTTTCATTTCAATTCACCTACTAGCATCTGTACAATGAGACTTGAATTGCTGTTAGTATCTGGCAACCTGACCCAGAGCCTATATTAAAAAAGTTGGATTATACTTTGATCTGGTAAATAAGAAATACAGGGAATCACGTACAAAACCACAATAATGTAGTACTGCTTAGGGAGATGGTTAGAATAGGAGGTGAGAAATGAGGACCACGAATAGTTCACGGAAGAGAAATTTCAAATGAAGACTCTGTGGAAGGGAAAAAAAAGTTTAAATATATAATATGTCAAGCATTAGCTCTAAACTAGCTATTCAAAGAAGCTCAGTGTGAAGAGACTGAGTTAAGAATAAGGCAAACGGGCAAAAATTTAGGTAAATTACAGAACCAGGGTATTCCAGGAAGCACTCCATGTACACGCAGCGATGGGGAAGCAGCTAGAACACAGAGATCGAAGCTCTTTCACTCACTTCATTTACTCAAGTTGTTACTTGGTGTACGCCACGTTACTGCCCTGTATGAGACGCTGCTCAAAGGAGTGGCGCAGACACTCCAGGAAGTCCTAATGAGAAGAATCGCCAAATATTATTGGAAATTTTCATGGACATCTACAAGAAGGGTAAGATCCCTAATAATTAAAAGTGGAGATAATGAAAAAAGGCTGACTAAAATAATCCCATGCAGACGGTTGCGTTCCTTTAACCATCGTTCTAGCGAGTTTCTTCAAACAAGTCCAGCGTATCGTGAGTGCAACTCGCTAAAATTCTAACCATTTCCTCCCACCACTGCAGAGCTACTGAGTCGAAATAGCAGCATAAAGCCAAAACATTTCTGCATTTCTCAAGAAACATTCAATGTAAGTTTTACCTACACTGAAGTTGTATAACCACTTGGTTCACTTATTGAGAAAGTATTTTTTTTAATGTTGGTATTCTACACAATAGAATATAACTACAGCATTTTTAGAATAAATGTGACATAATGGAAGATAACTATTTATTAATGAGTTGATTGTCATTTGATTCTAAAGCTGTATGGAAAATATTAAGTTGTGTTTGCAGAAGGCAATTTAGTTTAAATGGTCAAAATCTGAAACTATTTCTGGTCTACATATTATGGAAAAACACAATTTTCTTTTGGTAAATATAATTGTTTGGTGCATTACTGTTTTTGGAGTCTTGAAATACACATATTTAGGAGGAGTGAAGTGGACCAAATATAATGTGTCTACCATATTTCTATAATTTGAACAACACAATATCAATCAAACTTAGAAACCACCAGATTTTATCTATTTATTCTATGAATCACATAATACTATTCAGTATAATTCATGAAAGTAACAGAAGCAAAATTCATGTTGTTTTGATAACAAATAGCTGATAGCCATTTTTTGGAAAAGACTGAAACATAGTGGGCAGACGAGTTTCACAGGGGGCTCTATTTTCTCTGTAGCCTCCTGGATGCCACTATCTTTCTGCAAAGTCACATAAACACAACACATATGAATAGATACTAACAAACTCATATTTAAGCCATAGAAAATAAGATCATATAGCTCCTTAACCCCGAGGATGAACCTTCTGGGCAACATACATTAAGGGAGACCTTGTTGATGAACAGTCCAGACACTGTTGCCCATGCACAGCACTCTACAATTGCCTGCACTGGGCAGTTAGCTTAGAAGTCAGAGGTCTGCATCCTCATTCCCTGGCTCCTAGTGTCTGCCTGGGGTAAATCCCTCCTCACTTTCAAAATATAACTTTAATGATTTGGCTTCTTCCTTATTTTGGGAAGGAGATGGGCACAAATGTAGTAGATTACCAGAAACTTAATTTAGAATTTGGTTCACAAACATGTTTAAAACAGAAGCTATCTGGGCATCGAATTTTAATGAAGAATTTGTGTGGTTATCCATTCTTCTGATTTCATGTTTACCTTATGAAGAAACATTATTACCACTTAGTCTTGCTTATCTCTGCCCCATCAATCTCTTGCAAAAAGAGTGAATTATCTTAGTGGTAACTTGGGATCAGCACCTGGATGTGGATAGCCCAAGTCTTTTTCTTTTTCTTTTCTTTTCTATTTTTTTTTTTTTTAACTTGTGGTTGCCTGCACATAGCACATATTTTTTGACAACAGAATTAGTAAAGAATAAAGGCCCCATTATGTGGCTATTTCTGTCACAGTCCACAGTTACCTGTGGTCAGACACTGATTGTTTCATTCTCTCGTTATAAAGCTCATGGATGTCGTTTACCTTACCAGATAGCCTTTGATGCTGTGGTTTTCTGAAATAAACCAACCGTTTATATTTACTTTTCTCTGAAACATGAATGAATCAATTGGCTCCAAATTTGTTAGTGAACTGGCCAGACATGTTTTGGTTTACAACTAGCAACTACAGATGATGTCAAAAAAGACTTTAGGGCTTGAGCTTAAACAGAAGAGAGTCTTAGCTGACCTGGCCTCAGCTGGGAATGTAGCTCAATTACTGGTTTTGCTGGATTGGTATTAGAAAAATAAGAATAAAAATTTGGAGGTGTGTGATATGAGTAAATGAGAAATTATCTGCACACTAATATCACCAATTTCAGTAAGCGCAAAACTTGATTCTCCACAGCACACTACTAACAATCTTTCTTCTTCTAACCATGACATCCTTTATGGCAATACCGTGGATCAGTTTATTAGACTTGCCAAGAAATTGCATTTTTCTAAATTAATGTATGATTGTCTATCCCACCAATTTTGAGGCTTATCCCCTGGTCATTGCCTCCAGGCAAATATTTTAAAATGAGGTTTTGGACAGGTGAGAATAAAGAGTTCCTACCTCTACAGCTTTGGTTAGATTTGGTGGCCTAATGCAATAAAATTACTCTGTCTAGTTTTTCTGTCGTCTTTTTGTTAGTAATTATGCTCTTTATTGACAACCTGAATTGTATATGTCGATGGTATAGGTATCCAGCTGTATCTAAAGGAATAGGTTTGGGACTATTTAGATGATTACAATTAGAAACACTTTTACACTCTTGCATTTGAACCTTAAAACAATATTTTGAGTGAAAAAAGAAGTAAGTTATTTTTCTATTTTGCAAATTAGAAAAGTGAGCACTAGATCTTGAATCAGGTACAGTATTTTGTTTCAAATTCTGGCTTAATAATACATTATAAATATTAAATTGGATCAGTTACTCAGCATCCTATTTAAAAATGGTTTCAATAGTTAAATTATATTTGAGAGTTAAAGCTTTTAGCCCAGTTTACTACTTAATGATTACTTAAGAAGTAATAGCTATTTCATTTTCAATTTAAACCCTGCATTCCCTCATTCTATCAAATTTGACAATAGATCTCAACCATTCAAAACTTTTATACTTTCTACATAGACTACAGTATATTTTTAGTATTCATGGAACTTAACTTTCAAACTCTGAGCCATATGTTTTGGCACAGAGTCTATTTCCTACATAATGACAAAGATATGCCAGCCTCATTCATCAAATGTAGTTAGAGAAGGCAGGAAGGGGAAATGAAATCGATAAATAATTCCACATAATATCTGTGAACTGCAGATGCTTAAGTCAAGTTATATTAATAATTTCATAATTTATAATAGATTAATTTATTACAGGTTACCACCTCCAGCTGTTTTATAAATCAAAGTGTTAAAATTGTATTTAATAAATCTCTTTTATTTCCTAGATTATGTAAAAAATCTGTCAGATCAACCTGTGTGTCACTTCCATAAAAAAGCTTTCATGAAATCTAACTACCTAATAGGAGGAATTTTACATAACAAAAAAGGGCTCTTCAAGACATTCGTACAATACCATTAGATAATGTGTTTAAGATAAATCTATCTTTTTCACGTTGCAAATATGATCAAGTTGGTCAGATCTTGGCTAAAGGAAGAACCCCAGTTCATATAGTCATTGCAACCTCCTTATAAAGTTTAGTTTTCCTGTAGATACCTCTGTTGCAGGTCTGTACATCTTTCCAACAATGTTTTTCCATCTCTCTGTACTCTCACATTTTATCAATATTGATATGTAATTAATATGACAAACTTTAACATTTCAAAAATTATGAAGCTTCATAAAAAAGCTTATAAAAAAGTTAATATTTGATCCTCCTAGAAACAAACCTAAAAACTAACAGTTGTTTTATGTCTGATAACTTCTCTTATTTTAATTCAAGTTGAGGCTGTTAATTTTGTTGCAAGTTTCTATTTGAGCTTCTTTTGTTAATACATAATTAATTCAGTATTTTTTTATCGTAACCTCGTAAGTTTTTAAAATGTTATCAAAAACTCCCCCATAGTAGCCAGCAGTAACAATTCTGTCTGTATGCTGTTTGCAATATCATTATCTAGTATTTTAAAAATTAATGAGATTATAAATGGAAAATTATTATTTTGTTTGGTCTTTGTATATAAGAATTATAAAATAGCAAGCTCTGGAGAAAATAAATGAGTTAATATTATCATTTAGAAAAATCGTCATCAATAATTCCATTATTAGATTCACATGATTTTAAAATTTGCTTCTCAGGAGGAATTTTTTCCAGGACCATAAATGCAAACTTAGCTTTATAATCAGTATCTTGATCTTTAAATTTTTGTTCCGGGTATTTATATCTACTTTATTCTATAAATAAATTCAAGCTGTTTCCTAAAGCATACTTTAAATTTTTCTTCTTCGCTAATACACGCATACACCTATACATGTTCTTCAACAATTATATGTGCAATATATGTGTATACATATACATATACATATACATATACATATACATATACATATACATATACATATACATAGATACTGTGTATGTGTGCCTGTCTCGGTCACTTTCCCATCACTGAGACGAAACACCCAACATCTGCAGCGTTAAAGCAGGAGAGATTTATTTGGCTCACCATTCCCAGTGGGCTCAATCAAAAGTTGGCTGGCTCCAAGCAGAACAGCATGGCGGAAGGGCTTGGTAGAGGGCCCCTGCTCCTCTCCTGGCAGCCAGGAGGCAGAGACACATGACAGGAGCCAGAGACAAGAGCACGACTTTCTAGGTCATGTCTCCATAACTCACCTCCAGCCTCTTAGGAACCCCCTCTTAGAGTGCCACCTCTTAGGAACACACTCGTGAGTACCACACCCCCATGAGCCAGTCAACTCTCAAATACACACACACACACACACACACACACACACACACACACACACAAACACACTCGCACACATGAGAGAGAGAGAAAGTCAGAGATCCCTTTTCCTAGATGTCAACTCATCCTTCAGTCTCTCATTTTTACCTTCCTCTATATTGATGGCAGCTGTCAGAGCCCTTTCTCTCATACCTACCTTCATCAGCATACATCACTACATTAGGCACTGCATAAAATGATACAATCTTGTATAATCTGTTGTTTTACAGAGTTTTCGATTTCTGTCACCCCATTCTTCACAGTGATCAGGAGCTTCTCAATTTCAATGACCATTCCTGTCATTTGACCTCCTTTAGGCCTGGCACAGCAAAGGGTAAGTGGTAAGATGCCAAAAAATAAATAAAAAATAAAAAATAAAAAAATAATAAATAAATAAATAAATAAAAGAGATTTCTTGAGATACATTTTAAAACACAGATCATAGTACATGGAAGACTAGTTATCATAAAGATGTAAAATGCATTTATGTATTTTAATTTAATAGGAATTGAAATTTCCAAGTGTTGTTGTATGTAATAAAACCATGGAGGTTTTTTCCTTTAACGCAGTATAATATCTACCAATAAAAAGGTTAAATACATACTGATATGTCAATTCAATGAATGATTATGAACTTTATTGTTAATATTTTGGGAGATTATAATAAAGTGTACACCAAAAAGGACAGACCGTGCATTCATCCATGTACTGTTTGTAAATGTTTATGACATAAAATATTAAGAAAACATTTAGAGAGTAACAATCATTATATTATGTTAATGTAGATACTTCCTCCATTTTCCAAATTTACTAAAAGTTCTCATTTTTCCACAAGAAAATGTTTTAGAACACAAGAATACATATGAATAGCACACAGATAAGTACTGGGAGAGTTCCACGATGTAGGAACTTAGGGCATGGGAGCTAAATACATGAACAAACTGTCCCTTTTATTGTAAAATTTTTATTGGCAGGTCATAATAGCATGTAATTTACAAAGTACAATGTGATGTTTTGTTATATGTATAAAATGAGGAAAGCTGATTAATAAATCCATCACCTTTCTTAGCTATCACTGTTATAAGGCATTTGAGATTTAGTCATTCAGCTATTTTGAAATGTGTTACAAAGTACTATTTAGCAAGTAACTCATTAACATTGACCATAGTTATCCTACCATGAAGTATTTCTTACAACCTATTTCTCCTGTCTGAAAAGTGTACCCTTGGATTAATAGCCCTTCATTCTTTTCCTCCTCATCATCCCGAGCGTCTCATAATCATCTCTCTCCCATCTATTTCTCCAAATACAATATTATTAGATTCTCTATATAAACATATATACTTCAGAATGGACAGTATTTGTCCTAAGTTAGGCTTATTTTGCATAGCATCGTGTCCTTCAGTTTCATCCATATTTCCCAAAATGACAAGATTTGCCCATTTTCAACACCAAATCATATTCCATTGTATGTATACACCACATTTTTAATCCATTCATCTGTTGCTGAGTATTTACATTGCTTCCATTTCTTGGCTATTGTGAGGCATGCTGTAATAAACTTGGGGGAGTAGCCTTAGCATATTGATCTTGTTTTAATTTAACTCCCATTGTTTTAGCATTTACTAGCTTGGTGACCTTGGAACACTGACCTGCATGCTCTTGTCATTAAAAGAGAAAATGATAGTAATTTCCATCTTACAGGCAAAGAACTGAAAAGAATTCGTAGAATATGAGTGTTCATAAATCCAGTTAGTGATTCCCTGGGGAAAGTAAACTCTGTGAGCCCAAAGACATACCACATTCACCGCTATCAATGAATGCATGGCATTTAGAAGTTTAATAACAGACATGCTGGTGAATGAATTAATAAAAAGAAAATTTAACGAAGCAAATAGAAAATACTTCACAAAAAGTCAAGGGAGTTTGAAGAAAGCGCATTACTCTATATAATGAGTTATTTTTAAAAGTAAATTTTATTATTTGGAAAATATCACAGCAGATAACTAAAATAATACTTATAGTTCCTGAAGGAAATTAAATGAATTCTCCTACTGTATAGTTGTTTTCTGAATAAAACAGCTAGTTATTTTTAGAATCTACTCTGACACGTATCTTGTAGTAATTTAATTTGCATTGTGTTTGTTCAATATCATTTATTTGTAGTGAGTTTGCTCAAGCTCCAGTAGAATCAGCTATGGCAATAAATAAAATAAAATTACTACAAAATTAGTAAATACCTTCTGATAATATCTTGTAAAGGTTTTGAAAGAGAAAAGACAGAAATTACTCAGAATCCTCCCACTGAAGAAGCTGCATTTTCAGCTCATTTGTCCTGCTACTTTTGACCAGTGATGTCACTGGAAAGCACTGATACACTACACTACACACACACACACACACACACACACACACTCATACACACACACACTTTTGTTTGTTTGTTTTTTTTTCAACTCTAAGTCATATTTTCAGGTTGCTGTCTTAAAATCACATTGGAATACATCCCAGTGTATTGATTATCTTTCAGATTTAAAATGAAAAATATCACTGAATTGGAAAGCAATAAACCAAGTGGTGAGCAGTTTTCCATATCACTTTTTCTATGAGTAGCATAGCAGCCATCTAAGTATTTTCAGAATAAAAGCAGATTTGAAGGAGCCATTTGGTGAAGTGAAAATAAACTTCTTGCCAGGACACTTAGCGTGTATAACACTGACATATAAGTGTGTGGGAAATAAACCATCTGCTTTTTGTTTAAGAAGCAGGTATATATAAAAAATCTAGTCCCTTGTGATACTTCTAAGCAAGCATGCACACATTTGTTTATGCATTTATTCAAAATTTAATCATTTCAAACAATTTATAAAAATATAAGACTGGAAAATTGTTCCTTCTAAGAACTAACATTGTAACTGGTGAATGAAGACTCTTACTAAAAGAAATAAGGTATGTTGAAATAATAAGAAAGTTAATAAAGAATAAAATATTGTTCATGAGATAGCCAGTGGCTGGGAAAGTTCTGATGATGATTTAAGAACAAGTGCTTTCAATGATTTCTCTTAGGATCGTACATTTTCAGCTGAGATGTGAATAATGAACCATTAACCATGAAAATCTGAGAAGAGCACTTTAGGAAACATTGTACAAATTTCTAACAAAAACCCTGACTTGAAATTTTCAAAAGACTAAGGAAAAGAAGGAAAAATATTTTTAAGACTGAAAATATTAATGGTCTTTACAGGGAGGCAAGAGAAAACAATATGAGTTCTAATTGGCTATAAAAAGTGGTTTGAATATTTTTTTATAATTACAATTAAGATTGGTAGATCTTTTTCTCCAAAGCCTTAACAAGTGATACAACATTTTTAAACAATATTTGCACACAAACCCATCTAAATTTTGTGGCTACATTTTCCACCGAAGCATCCACTTAGGTTTTTCACTTGCTGACTCTGTGATAGCAGGGTACAGAGGCATCATATGTGTACACTATTCTAATAGCTTGTGTCTTATGGAAAACATTCATGTAGTTAGGGTACACAGAGAAAGGGCACTGGGTCTTTAATTGGATCAGACAAGTAAGTTCAATGGAAACAGAATAAGAAGCAAATTTTGGAAGATTTAATAAGATTTGAGGAAGATCGGAAATCATAGTCTAAACAAGAGGAGGAAAGACATCGAAGTATGAGATTTTTGTCACAGGTAGCTTGAAGTTGTTGATTTGTAATTATCTAATACCTATTTAAATATTGTATTAGAGTAGGTATTTCCCAAATCCAGTGATAATCCTGTTGTTGCTTGGCTTACCTTAAAAAATAATGAAGAGTGTACAGAACTTTATTTGCTTTCTATAAGTATAAATGTTTCAAAAAATAGACCATATAGTGAGCTGAAAAATTACTATGAGTAAGTGATTCTTAAAATATAGTGTTAAAAATGTACCATATTAAAGTTGTAGTTTAATGTTTCTCAAATTCATATACTAAAATATTAAAATTATGGATCCACATAAAACCCTAATAAACATTCTTAATAGTTTTATACATTACTTTTCTTAGATTTTATTTCTTTCACCATTTTTGTGAGAAATTACTAAATAATTACTATTAGAATCACAAAATCATAGTTCATGCTGTTATCAATAATACTGATGAGAATTTAATACATTTTTCTGAAGTTGAATAAACTCCACATGTAATATTTTAATTTATTTTGTCAGAAACATAAATATAAGCAAGATGTAACTTATATCCATTGTTATCCCTAAGGTTTTAAACATTTATGCTACTTAAAGAAAATATTTTTATATGAGTTTCAAGTGTTTAGTAAGTATAAATTTTATTTACAGGCATAAAACTTTCATGTATAATAAAAAACCAAAGATGGTGTTCCAATTTGCAAAATAACAGTAGGTTACATTGACAAAATAACTGTTTATTGGACAATCATACTATTCAGCACGTATTTTAATTTTTACTGGAAAGAAAGTTTACATAGACACTGATAGGCAACTATTATTATATTCAATTTACTTTTGAAAAAATGAGGATCAGTGAGGCTGGCTGATCTCAGTTTGTGAATATGGGTTAGGGCTGGGTTCGAACTGACGTCAGTCTATTCTGTCACTCTTTTCAGCTAAAGTTATGGGTGTTTACAAAGTATCTCAAGATTTTATGGATATAATATGAGCTTATTTTATTGTGTAGTTTACTCTAGAAAGAATAAAAGCAAAATAAAGTACTCTGTAACAAATGGAAAGATAATTTATAAAGAGCTTTTTAAATTATGTGTTTGGTTCCATCCTCCTTGTCTTTTTTCCTATTGTCTTATGATTCTCCACAGCATTTGTTTTTCCCCATTGCTCCATATAATTTAATAACCATAGTAGTTGTGTAAATGTGTCATATATATATGCAATTAATATATATTTTATATATATGCAATACATATATGAGAAAATAATGTAATGCATGTTCATAGAATGACAAACTTCATATGACTATTAGGTCTCTGCTTCACTACAAATGCTGTGGTCCTTTTAAAGCTCATAAACAAAATATTTGTGTCAATAGCATGTTTTCAATTATGCAAGTAACACGCCTAAATTGATGCTTTTTCTCTTAAAAGCTAAGGAAATAAGCCAGAAGCAAATGATTTAATTGTTGAAATTGTACAGAGAAAGTTACACAGTTTACATAGCTTCTAAACATTTAGTATCTGATTATAAACCAGAGCTACTTTTTAAGACAATCCCAGGCATATTAATTATATCATGGTTACCTCTAAAAAGAAATAAATCTATAGAGAATGATTTCAGGAAATCTATAGAGAAGGATATCACTATAAAGTGGATAGTGAAATAGTCGTTTAATTTTGAAGAAGAAAAAATATAAGATTTATGTTCTACAACCAGATGCTTTTCAGGTACCAGCTATTTGGGTGGGAGGAATAAAAGTTGTGAAAAATAAGTAAACACCTGGAGGTCTGTTTTACAAGAAATATTACACTTTTCCAATGTCTGCAAATTTATGGTCCTCTATGCCTGGTTTTCAAAAAGAACAATTTGTAAACATTGTACAGTCCTACATCCTAAATTTCATAGCTCGAGTATTCTAAAATCTGCTGAAATAAAGGATATTTTTCCCCTCCGAGAAACAACTTTTTAAATTATTTAACAGTTAAAATTTTAAAATGTTACTAAAAAAATTTACAGTGCCTTCTTACCAAGAGGCAAAGTCTATCGCTCAATGCCCCAAATCTGGATTTCTCTTGTGATTTTCTGTGACCAGGAGAACCTAATGGAATTAACCAATAGATGCTCTCAGATTCAAGTTTAAGGTCTGTTAAAGCTTTTGTTCTCGCATGTAAGCAAGACTAAATTACCCTATTGGCTACTGAGACACCCCGGGGCCCAATAGCTTGTCAGCCCACCTTGAAACTAACCAACCCCCAGAACCAGAAAGAGCTGATCTAAAAATGACCAAGTCCATGAAGGATTCCAGCTGAAACCAGTATGAGTTCCATTCAGCAAAGTTCAGCCCAAAACTCATTGTGCAGAACACTGATTTGAGTAAGTAATTGTTACACTAAGTCATTATGTTTCTGGATGCTTCGTTTAAATAGCAGAAATAACTAATGCAGAGCCAACAAACTGAGATTAGGCATAAATATTTCAGTAAAATTTCCCTAAAAAATTAGGTACCGAGCAATTTGCTGACATTCATTACATACTCACACCCTCCGCCTGAACATAAGTTTATTCTCTTGTCTAGAAATCGTACAGTCTCAGAGCTGCAGTTGCTCTTTTAGTGATGGGGTAGATTAAGTGGGTTAGTTTGCTTGCTAACTCTTGCTTTCTATTATCTAAATCTGACGAGTCATTTGAAAGTGGGAATGTGCAATATTTCTTTTTATAATTTCCACCAGAGAAGAAAATTTGGATCTATTGTAACATCCGACCATAATTCTCAGGCATACTTTGGGTACCTGAAGGATAAATTAAAATTATTTTTTAAGTATACATGGAATGTGAACAAAGATGATTTAGAAATGATAAAAGAGCTTTTTATAATGAAGTAGATAAAGAGCATCCTTTTAATTTCAAATATAAAACAAAGATCAGGGGCTTTCACGTCTGAAGTACTCTACCACCTCGTGGTAGCTGTCTATCTTCTTTCTCTTCCATCTTTTGCCCCAAATAAACTGTCTTTTGTTGTACAAAAAAAAGTCATATTTATTTCTGAAGCGAGTCAAGATACAGCAATGTTGTATGAATAAAACGTTAGTGTTATTGAAAAGATGCAGAATACAAATAAGCATGTACAAAATGTAAAGTACAAGATGTGGTCACTTTATGACCCTGTGCCGGGAAGTTCTCTGTTCCAGGGTTCCAGGGAAAGCCGCAACCTTACAACACACCCAGAGTTGCAAGAAGAACCGCAAAAAGGAACAGCGGGGACCAATCATGTGCCGCCACGCTTTCCCCTCCCGCGCGCGCCCTCCCCTTCCTGCACCTGTTTCTTACCCCATAAAAACCCCACACTCCTGTAGTTCGGGGCCATTACCTCTGCCTCCTGTGAGGGGTACGTATTGGCCCAGAGCTCTGTTTGAACACAGCTTGTTGTTTTTGCATCGAACCTGGTCTCTTGTCGTTCTTGGGCGCCGCTCAGTCCTGTGCCGGGTAAGTTGGGGAGGTTTTTGGACTCTACATTATCGCTTTCCTCCACTAAATCTGTTGCTGAGAAAGGGAAAAAAAAAAGGTATCAACACCCTCAAGACAAAGGGAAATGATGAAAGAAAAAGCTCTCATGACTCAGGTCCCATGACATTCAGGGAGAAGTGGCTGGTCACTGTGTGTCTTGAGTTCTGAAGGGAAGTATGTCATGTTTCCCGACACACAGAAGGCCAGTTGTCTCACTGGGGACTGATGGGCTTCCAGGGTGGGTGGCAGACCCGGCTGATACTGATTTGAAAAGCCAGAACAAAATCAAATACCCTGATTCTGTAATCTTTCAAGAAAGAGCACTCAAAGCCCTACGCTTGTAAGTGATTAGTTGGATTAGGCAAATACATTTCTAAAGGAATGGTTTTTCTACCAGGAATTATTTCTCCCTGGGACTGTAGGTGATATATTTAAGTAATCGTTGGTTGTCATACTAGGGCAGCAGTGCTCTTAATATTTAGCCTGAGAAGCTGCTACATTCTAAAATGTATATTTCAGATTCCCAGTTAGGGCTTATTCTCATACCCGGCCCCTCCTTTCTCTCTCCTTCCTGGCTGACATAGGTAGGGCAGCTTTCCTCTCCTATGCCCATCTGCAATGCTGTTTCTGCCTTGGAGTTAACAAAAGATGTATTAAAAAGTGGACAGTGACATTTAAAAATCTCAAAAAAAAAAGGGGGGGGCTGGGGATTTAGCTCAGTGATTAGAGTGTTTGCCTTGTAAGCACAAGGGCCTGAGTTCGATCCCTGATACCACCAAAAAAACAAAACAAAACAAAACAAAACAAAACAAAACAGCACAGGAAATAAGAGACTGAAGAGTTAATCTACAGAACAAGAGAAAATATTTGACCTCAAACAGCTCAATAATAACTAAATAAGCAAATTTAAAAAAAAATAGACAAATGCTGAGTAGATGTTTCTATAAAGTTTTCATACAAAGATTATGATAAAAAAGCTCCTCAACAGTAATCCTTAGGGAAAGGCAAGTTAAAAGTGCAATGAGATACTATTTCACATTGTTAAAATAGTTATTATCAAAAAGGAGAATGATTAGTGTTGGTGAAGATGTGTAGAAAAGGAAACGTGAATATTTTTGTGGGATTCCAAATTAATATAACCATAACGAAAAACACTGACAGTTTCTCAAAAAATGAAAATAATACTATAAACTTGTTACTGTTTGGATCTAAAATGTCCCTGAAAGGGTTTGTGTTTGGAAGCTGATTGGATGATGGGCGTACTATACACCCATCAGTGAATTCACGCAACGATGAAGTCAGTAACTAAATGTGCTGTCAGGAGGTCTGAACAAGCAGGTCACAGACACATGATGTGGAAAGGTGTATTCTAGTCCCCAGCTTCTCTCATCTCTCTCTGTGTCCTTACTGACATAGACTGAGCAGCTTTCCTTCACTGTGCCTTTCTATCTGGCTGTTCGTGCCTGGAAGCCAAACAACCATGGACTGCATCCTCTGAAAACTGTAAGGCAAATAACCTCTCCTCTCTTAAATTGTGGATATTGGTTATTTTATCCCAGTAATGAAAAGGTGATTAATGCAGACTTTATTACCAGGAGTAGATTTGTTGGTGTGACTATATCTGACCATGAGTTTTAGAAGATTTTGTTACTGGCTTGTGGGATGAATTTGGAAACCTTTGAAAATGGAGGATAGAGAAGCCCTAAAATGCTGTTAACAAAGCTTGGTTTCTGAATATTGTAGGAGCTCAGATAAAAGAATGCTATAAGAAATACGCACAGTAAAGGCAAGGCTCAGAATTTTGGGCTGGGATCAAGGACTCTTTCAGCAGTCGCATTAGAAACCATGTGTGTTACTGTCTGGCAGAAAATTTATTTCCATTTTGCCCACATCCTGAGACATTGCCAGGGGAGTGAGATTAAATACAGTAGACTAAACATATCCAGCCTGAGGCATGCTTAGTGCTGGTTGCTTTTAACCAAATCTGTAGCGACAATCAGGAGTGAAAGGCAGAACAAAAACACATTTTGAAAGTTTCCAGTTTTCCCCAAAAGGAAGCACCTGCAAAGTTGGGGCAAAGGAGAGTATTTTTCCCAAAAAGATTAGTATTAACCGGAAGTCAGTTACTCTGCATAAAGACAATAGGAAATACATTAGAAGGCATTTTAGGAATTGGCCAGACTCTACCACTCACAGGCTCAAGGATGTAAAAAGAGTTAGCTGAGAGAGACTTTGGTTTGAGAGAAGAGCCCGAGGGTGTCCTGGTCATTCAGGGGCTCAGAGGGAAGTTCAGGCACTCTGAGAACTCTGTTGCTCAGGCTGGCAGCCAGCCTTGGCACTGTCCAAAGGATACATGTTTTACCAGCATGCAGAATGCAAGCATTGTGGGGTAAAGAAGGTTTCCATACTGATTTTAAAGAGTAGCTTGGGAGCCCCTGAGAAGGCAGTTTGTGAAGCTTTGGTAATAAACCCAAAAGTGCAGTGGAGACCTCAGGAAACTGGAGGTTCCAGGAGCCTCTATTGTTTGCTGAGGAAACTCTTAGCAGTGTGTAAAACCATTCCAGTGGAGAAGCCATTTGAACTGCAACTGGCAAAACCTTATGATTGCGCCTACCCTTTCCTCTATCTGTTTCTTGGCTGCCATGATTGAGTGACTTTTCTCTGTCATGCTGTTTCTGCCCTGGAGCCTACCAACTGTGGACTAAATCTTCTGAAAATCTTCTAAATCTAAATTTCCTGTGGTGAGATGTGACCCTTTGCAGCTCACATCTCACCACAAACTGACCCAGCTTCTGGGCATAGAATTAAAGGATTTAATGTTTGTCCTGCTGGATTTTTGTCTTGCATTGGTTAGATTCCTTTCTGTTCCCATATTCATCCCTCTTGGAATGGAATTTTTTTGTTGCATGCCATTGTATCAGGAAAATATTTAACTATCTTTTTCATTTTTTCAGGGTCTTGCAGCTAAGTGTTTGCCTTGAGTCTCTGAGGTAACTTTAGTGTTAGACTTTCAGCAGTGTCAGAATTGTCGAGACTGATATTTTTGCATAATGAGATAAACATGATACTTTTTAGCACTACGGGCAGAATGTTATGGTTTAGTTCTAAATGCATGTGTTTTGAAGATGATTGGATCATGGATGTGCTATACTCATCGGTGAAGTCATCCCTTGGTGGATTCAGTAGCTGTATGTGCTGATAGGAGGTGGGGCCTGTTCAGAGAGGTGGGTTACTGGGTGAAATAGTTGGGGAGGTTATTTTCTTATCCTTGATTCTCTGTTTCCTGGCTGTGATGGTTGAGTGACTTTTCTCTGCCATGCTGTTTCTGCCCTGAGTCCACCAACTATGGACTAAATATTCTGAAAACCATAAGGCAAGATACTCCTATGATTAGGGAAACCAATCTAAATGCACAATGAGCTGTCATCTCATATCTGTCTGAATGGCTTTTATAAAAAAGGATAATGATTGACGTTGGTGAGGTTGTGGGGAGAAAAGAAGCATTTGAAGATCTGAATGTTGTTAATGGGAATGTAAATGAATATAGCCATTTTGGAAAACATAATGACTGTTCCTCAAAACATTAAAAACAAGACTACCAACCATGTGATTGACTGATCCCCCTAATGAATACATATCTAAGAAAAAGAAAAGAAGGAAATCACTATGTTAAAGCACTGTCTACACTTCTAGGTGCAGTACAGCATTATTCACAATATTTATCATATGGAAATAATTTAAGCGTCTTTGGGTGCATGAGTGAATTAAGAAAATATTATACATATGCAAATGAAATACTATATAGCTTTTTAAAAAGAGAAAATCCTATTATTTGTAACAGTGTGGACCAACCTGTAGGACATTATAAAGAGTGAAATAAACCAGTTGCAGAAAGAAATACTACATGATCTCACTTATATGGGCAATGTAGAACACTGTAGTTGATCTATAGAGAGTAAAATGGTACTTACCAGTGGCTAGGAGAGGGAAGAATTGGGGAGATGTTGGTCACATGATGCAAACTTCACTTAGCAGGAATAAATTCAAAAGAGTTATTGTACAAAAGTGGTGGCTATAGTTAAAACAAAGTATCTTAAAAATCTCCACTAGTAGATTTTAAATTTTCTCCATGCCCTAAAATTATATGTATGTGAATTAGGTCATATGTTAATTTGCTTGAGTTATCCATTCCAAATGTAAATATATTTGAAAAAAAACTTATACATGATAAATATACATTATTTGTATTTGTTCATTAGAATATATATATATATATATATATATATATATATATATATATATATAGCTTGTTTGTTTGTTTTTTGGTGCCAGGGTTTGAACTCAGGTCCTTGCGCTTGCTAGGCAAGCACTCTAACCACTGAGCTAACTCCCCAGGCCCATTAGAATATATTTTATAACAACCAAAATGACATTGCTAAAATTTAAATGGAACTATTGGATTCAAGTTTGAATTAACTTGTTATAAAAATACACTATTCTATTTATAATTTATGGACTAAAATAATACACATTATTTGGGAAAGGATATGGTATTCATAGAAAAACAATAAGCCAAGGTCCTCAAAGAAGGACTTTATGAAACATTTCACTATTATAAATTTAATCTTGATAAATCCTTCTTTAATCTTTAAATTTCACGAAGAAATGTTTTATAATTTGTTAACAATAGCCAAAAGTGCTGTTTATTAATCCCATCTATTACTCAAATTAAAAATGAATTCTTTTGTGTGGCTAAGGTTAGAGATCAGTAACAGAGTACTTACCTAGCATAAACAAAGGTCCTGGGTTTGATCAGAAAAGGGGGGGGGAATAAAGATAAGGAAAATATTTCATGATTTTTCAGAGAGTCTGGTGCCTATAAAGAAAATTGCCCCAAATCTTTCCTGTAGGACCTCATGAAACAAATATTAAACACATGAAAACCAACATGATAGCTTCACTTTTGGAGAATGGCTAAAAGAAGTTACTTATTTTATTTACTGCTCACTGAACCTTGTATTGAGATATGAGTAGCTGAAAAAGACTTAAATTTGATCTGCTTTTTAAGAGATTATTATTTAAATCAGGATTGTATAAACTTTCAAAGGTTATTTATTTATGCTTATGAAACTTACAGAATTAGAATAACATTTAATTATATGAAATTTATTTCTAATTCTAAAATAATAATAAAGGGAGAGCTGTTTATCATTTGAAATTTAAACCTGTACTGAAGATTATTTTGTTCTTTATGCTGTCAGCTTTATGCTCTTTTGTTTCACTGTCAGTTTTTTAAAATTTAGCAATTATCTTAAAAGGTTATTTTTCCCCATAATCTTAAGAGTGTGGAAATAAGATGGGGAGCAGCTAACTTGAAGTATAGACTTTGAGAAGATATAGAAGCAAAAACTGATGTAGTCATGATTTATATTTGGAGAACTAGACATGAAATGATAGAAAATCAAGTTTTCGAAAATATTAATTTAATTACACATAATACTTTTTATAATTTTTTTGAAATGCTTGTATTAAACTTGTTTTTTAACTGACACTGTATAGGTTACACAAAAGTTACATAAAATATAAAATTTTATGTAACAACAGGATAATATGTGATAGAATATAAAAGTGGCAGGTTTTTTGCATCTTTGCTTTTTACATTTTTTTACACAAATTTTGTTACAAAGTCTAAAATGTGAGCGCATTTCTTTATTTTTCTCCTTCATGAAAGTCACTCTAATGGTTAGTAAATTCATTACTGTGCTCCTTGATTTTAAAGTTATTTCAGGCTTCTTCATTACCTTGATTACATTATCTTATACAGTGACCCAAAAAACAGATTTATTCCTTTTATGCTCTGACTTATAGGATAGTGCATAACTTAGTTGATTTTTTGCAGAAGAGAAAGGGTGACTGTCTATAATGTATATGTAACAGATAAATGTTAATTTTTGTTTATATTGAAAGCAGATCTCAACATTTATTATCCAGCCATTCAGTTTACGTTAAGCATTTCCTTTCAAGTTTTTCTATTCATTCAACTAATTTTTTTTGAAGATATACAACATGACAAAAATGCCCATAAGACAATAGCATACAGTGATTACAAACAAAAATTCACTTGCCTTCATGCAGCCTATACTAAGGCAAGTTTTTCCTAGTTTATTCTACATGTATTATTCTTTTGAATATAGTATTATTTCTCCTATTGTAAAATCTGTGCATTAACTTTTACAAAAAGTATTTGCAGAACTTGTATTGGCTCAGATTTGAAGTATTTGATAAATAATAGTGAGATAGTTACTGCCTTCATGATTCTTAAATAATAATGATGGAATCAATGGTGAATACTAAGACAGAAAAAACAATACATAACATTGAGATTTTAAGTGTTTAGAAGGAGGCAAATGGAGTACTATGCATGAAAAACAACTGGGTAACAAAAGATTCCAGTACTCACAAATTTCTGCTTATATGGTGGTTCAGTATAATGTGTAGGAAAACAAAACAAAGCTGAGAGATAGAGGAAGAGAAGGAACAAGGCTTGTCCAAGAATTTACAACTCATTTTTCTGATAGAATGACATTATGCATAAGTGCTGAGGAAGGTGATGGCTAAAGTATTGAATTTATGAAAGAAGCCAGAGAAACTAAAGTTCAGAAGAGAGAAAGGTGTTATAGAACACTGTTATGATGGTAATGAGAGAAGTCAATAAGATAGATTTTGGAATTATAATTTTACTGATTTGATGATAAATGTTATGCAGTGTGCAAGAAAGAGAGAAATCAAGGATGGCTTAAATGACAAGACAGAATGGAAAATACTTCCTGGGAAAATGAGTTTTAAAACTACAAAGATAAAGACATCTGCATGGAAATTAAGTAGAGATGGTAGGTAGATAGTTGATAAAATACCTGAGATAAATAATTTAAAGGAAGAAAGATTTATTTTGGCTCATGGTTTCAGATGTTTCAGTCCATGGTTAATTGGCTCATTGTTTTAAGACAGAAATGGCATGCTGGAAGAGTGTAATGGGGGAAATCTGCTCACCTCCAGGCAACCAGAAAACAGAGAGTGAGGAGAAGCCAGAGGAGAAGGGACCAAGGACCAGGTTTAGTGCCCATGATCAGGTTCCATGATATGTTCCCTTCAACTAGGCCTTACCTGCTGCTTCCATCGCATCCTTATAATATCATCAATGGATTAATCCAGTTGATTATTGTAGAGACTTCATGATCCACTCACTCCCCAAAAAGCCCATCAGCGGCAATGAAGCCTTAAGCACATGAGCTTTGGAGGATGCCTCCTATAGAAACTTTAACATTGACAATAAATTAAATCTTATAGGAAGCACTCAAATTTGAGTTAGAAATAGAAATACGGGACTCTCAGGCTGCAACTTAAAGTAGTAAAATGAAATTTGATCTCTCAAGGAAAGGATATAGACAAAAATTCTCTTTTAAATATGTTATGGTTTGGTTAGAATAATCAAAGCTGGTAAAATGTATTGTAGTGGGGATACAGAATAAATAAATTGGGGGGATGAACAGATATCTGAACAGTTAAACTATAGAAATATGCACTAGGAATTGTACTAATTGAGCACATTGAAAAAAACGTTCAATTCTGCTTCTAAATAATTCAGAGGAGATTTAAAGAAAGATGTCTAGTGAGTTATTCTGAGAATACTTTAACAGGGCAATAGAGGTACTACAATATTAGGAAAAAAATATTTGAGGTAAGAGAGAAATATATAAGCAACCCCAAATTGTACAATTTAATTATATACTTATAGACTATGTCACAATTCAAGTTTTAAGTCAGCCTTCATCAAATAACTTTTTAACTTACATTTATAGTAATTAGCAGATCATACTGCTTTGCCCTTTAATTACCTGCCTTTCCACTGTTGCTCCGGACCCACCCTTAAACCACAGAAAGATCAGAGCATCTTCCCTTGTATGTCTACTGAGACAACACATGACTGTGTGAATAGAGCAAGAGGTCAACCAATGTATTATATCTTGAAAGACTAGCACCATGTTTCTCTGTCCTTTTTGACCACAGAGATACAACTTGTAAGTAGTGTAAAAGTCTAAGGAACTATATCATGGCACAACAACCTGTTGTCAAACCATCTTACCTGCTTTGCCCCAATATAAGTAAAACAATCGAGTGACCTGAGATCAGCTTCTAATTAAAACTTATATAATTGTTCTGTGCAATTTAGCTTTCATGAAATTTAAACAGATACAAATTGAATCAATTTTAGAAATTTCCGTATTTCAGTTTTCTGAACACATAGTAAGACCAACATGTGACAGTTTCAGACATATAAACAGTTTTTCTATTCCACTTATTGAAGTGAGAGTACTACTGTCTAGCTAGAATAAGATACACTCTAAATGCAAATTAAAAGCAAAACAGGACACTCCTAGTCAGAGAGCTACTTGCAGTTGGTGAGAATGTCTTGAAGCATTGTTGTTGATCTCTATTCAAAAGTGTAGGAATGTACACTTGTAAAACAAAAATATAGAGTGCAATCGAACCCATCTATCTTATCCCAACCCTTATCCATTCAGCATAAATTAAAAAAAAATAAAGCATTTTGATCAGGTTCTCAGTTGTAACATCTTCAGTCTAACACAAAAAACATTTTGTTGGCAAATAGCCTATGTTTTTATGAAAATGGATACCACCTGAATGTGACACTCTCTCGCTGCCAACTGTGTACAGTGGATTCTTTCATCTAGACTTGAAGTAACTTCTTTACAATCATGAATTGTGAAGAAATTATGCACCAAGTGCTAGCATCCAAGAACCTTGAATTTCTCAAATTATAATTTCATGACAACATTTAAATAAATGCAACCATTGTGTAAGTAAAATCAGCTGTCAATATAGATATTTCAATAACGCATACATGGGAATGTTGGATTTTTTTGCACTCAATCATCTGAATTCTGTTATGTGATATAATACCAGGAATCTATCAAGCATGACATCAGCAATTAGATATAATTTGTTAGATTTTCTGGTAAATCTACAATTATAAACAAGGATTTGGTATGCCCTTATAAATCTAAAGCAACCACTGCAATTCTAATCCGTTTTCAAAGGACGAAGATATATTTGACATACGAAGAAAACATGTATATTGAATACATTACTTTAGCAGTATACATACTGCTAAATGGATTACATACAAAATGGATTTAAATAAATATCGACAAAGTTACTGTAATGTGTTTCTAAATTTAATATTTGATTGAAAATATTCTATGGGTTATATATCTGACATAACATATTTTCCAAAGCACACTCAGTGACTATTAAGAAATCACAGGTAATCTAACAGGTAAACACATAGCTTAAAATCATTCCTGTAATAAATTACCTATTCGGTGAAAAGTAATCTGGTACATGTATGCTTATATTACTCTTATGTAGAATGAGTTTGTCAAAACTGGAGGTGCTTAGAGCCTAATAAGCACCTGATAAAATAGTCCTGTAAGTGAGAAAACTGGCTAGATCAGGAAAGAATGAAAAGGCAGACAGGGAGGGTACATGAAGAAAGGGAAGGAGAGAGAGAGAAGGAGGGAGGGAGTGAGAGAGAGAGAGCAAAAGAACATTTGTGGACAAAATGTTATGTGTGAAGCATTAACCTAAATTGTTTCCTTTTTCTTATAGTTTCTGAATCACAGTTTCTACTATCCCCAGAAATTAATATCTATTTTTTTCCATAGGGAAGATACCAAGCTTCAAGAAAAATTAAATGAATTTTCCATGACTGTGCATATAATGAAGGATAGAACCCCAATTTTCATCTATTGACTTTTGATTATCCTAAGAAGGCACACTATACTTAAAAAATATAGTTGTTATACAAATTTCAATCTTGCAGGTTAAAGAAATATTTATTTCTACTTATTTTAGTCATTTACATACTATCCTGATATTTTATTCACCAGCAAGGATTCAGGATGTAATATTTCTATTATAATAGAAGAAATAGGAGCAAACAAGTTCAAAACATTTTGTATTTTAAGATTTTTTGTACTCAGCATTGTGAATAACTATTCCATGAATGGTAGTTTTAATGAGAGAAAATTAAATGAGAAAAAGGACATAATTGTTCTTTAAAATGTTTATTTCACAACCTGTTCTAAATGTCATTTTTTTCATCACTTCTTGCTAGAATAGCTCTTAATAATAAAAATAGTTATTCTTTTAGATTTCTTTTTGAAAGCCTCTGATAATGAGATTATGGTGTTTTACTGAATTGCACACATGCAAATTCTATAACACAAACAAGAGGTCAGCTTTGTTTCTCAACACGAAATTAAATTACACTAAATTAAACTATGCTAAAAGGAAGTGCTTGGCTAAGGAGGTCTTACCATTGCAACAAATGACTATATCGATGCAGTTTGCTCATTTCCCTGCAATGCTTTTGCATGCTCAATAAAAACTGATATGAGGGAAAGGATATGAAATCCCTACCAGCAAAGTAGGAAGAAAAAATAACACACTAATTTAAAATATACTTCAGCTACCTGTCACGAACAAATTAAAAAAAAAAAAAAGCCTTTATGGGAAGAAGTGAGGTACTTGGCAACATCCTTACTTGCCTCTATAGATGATTCAGCTTTGTCTAGTCTTAAAAAAGGCTTCAAATATCTTCCTATCTGGATGCAACGTGGTTTCTCTGTGGAATTAGCTGAGTTTTCTTCAGTTTCAAAACTCTGGACACGAAAGGTAAACAGTTTCCATATTGGCTTTCATCTTTGGATATTTAAAATAGCATCTTTTGCCACTTTTGGCAAACCAGTAATGCTGTTTGTCTATGTTGTTTTAAACTTACTCAACATTTGTAAATTTTCCTGAGTGAAGTGGCTTGAACACAGGAATTGTACTTGAACTATTTTGAGCTGAAAAGTAGAGGAGAAAATTGAGAAATTCCTCCATTCTACCAACGATTATTCTATAATAAGACTGAGGAGAGGAGACTTTCATTTGTTTACACATGCAAAGTTTCACCAGCAAAGGGACAGCTTAGAATTCCTGTGTTTACAGGCTCCTGTTGTTAAGCATCATTAAACTCCTTGATGGAATCCACACAATCTTAAAGACCCCTCCCCGCCCCCACAGTAGAAGGGTAGATTCATTTATATTCTTCGCTTTTCTTTCTATGAACGTAGCAATGGACACCTACAAAACTGCTCTGACCTTACATTTGGGGTTACCAGTTATTTATTTTTAAAATGTGCATATCTACTAAGAGCCTCGTAAAAATATAATAAACAAAAAAGTTAAGAGTTGTGTTGGATTTTTCAAAGCACTTTTCTATATCACTAATTTTTAGTTATTTCTCCCTGTATTCATTTATATAGTAGTTGGCTATGAGAATATTTAACTAACTTCTATGGATGCAGGTCTTTTTGCTAATAAGTTAAATATTTTCTGGTAATCTTAATTCATCTTGTATTGCGTTGTAATTCACATGCTGTAAACTTTCCCCTTTGGAGGTAGTTTTAAGATACTCACAAAAGTATGCAACTAATTCCAATACTATATCTAAATCCAGAATAATTTCACTGCCCAAAAAGAAAACTGAACCCATTAGCAGGTGTTGATGATACTTCCTTCTTGACACATAGGAATTGTTAATGTGCTTTCTATTTCTATTGACTTTCTTATTCTGGATATTTTAAATAAGTGAAATTCTTACATATGGCCACTTTCATTTAGCACACTGTGCTTAAGGTTCAGACCTGTGTTGTAGAATTAGTCAGATTTTATTAATTTTTATGACCAAATATTATTTCATTGTATAAATGTCCAGGTTTTGCATTCATTAGTCAAGTGATGGACCTTGCTTTCTGTTCACTTCGGGCCTATTATGGATAATGTAGCCATCTTTTTTGGATTTTTTCAAATGGGAGCATATACTTTTGGTAAAAATTGATCATATGGTAACTCTGTATTTAACTTTTTGAGAAACTGTCTGTTTTACAAAGTGACTCCAGTATTTTACATTCCTCCCAGCACCTTGCAAGAGCTCACATTTCTCTACCCCCTTGCCAATATTTGGTAATTTTCTTTTTGTATGTAGCCATCACAATACAAATGAATCAGTACCTCAGTGTGAATTAATTGTATGCAACCAAGATGCTACATGAATATATAGGCAAACAAATACACACAGAATTCATTTGATAAATGGTAGAGAGAAAGTAAGTAAACTTAAAGTTTACAAATTATTCAAAAAATTTTACAAATTATTAAAAAAATAATTCTGAGAAACAGTATATTTATAGGATCAGCTACTCTTTTATAGGGGAAGGAAAGGTTCATTGATTGGCTTTTGAAGGGTGAAATTATCAACCAAAATGGAGAAGAAGGAAAATATTTCAAATAGAATATTTAAAGTAAAATTTATAGAAATTGAGTTACATAAGCTGTCATTGTGAAGCATTGACTAGATCAACATTGCTTGACCAAACAGTTTGAAATGAGTAGAGGATGAGATAGGGAAAGCACAACTACTCTATCTGAACTAGACACACAGAAGTAACTGGAGTGATTATACTCTTTCAATATTTTGGAATAACACAGGTGTTAGTAGTCTTATTCATCATGACAAAAAGTTATAATAAAATAAATGTGATTGTTGCCTTATATTTCATTAATATTCAGGAAGATTGAATTGTGTGGAGCACACACTTGTGTCATTTTGGCCAAGTATCAGAAGGAATGATTCAGAATTACACAAGTGTCTGTCGTGTGAACCTCTATCACTGAGTTAGCTCTGGTCACAGGACCGCCTGTGTATTTGGACCTGGCTTTCTGAGTACTCAAGGATTATGATTGTTTCTAGTCTCTGTTGGTCTAATATTTTGAATCTAGCTAGGTAACTGGATGCATTATGTTTATAAAAATACTTCACACAAAGGCATTAATAAGCTGTGTCATAATCAGAAGTGAAATTTATTCAGCAGCTGAAGCTGGACATTTAGAGCATGGTAACCCTGAATTTCAAGGGTACAGTAATGTAACAACTGATCTCACTGCAGGAGCAGAGAGCCCTGTCCAAAGCCGGATGGCTTTTGGGACAGGCAAGCAACTCACTGATACTGAGCTTTCAAGGAAGTTCTTCTGACAAGGATAATATTCCTTGTATGTAGGATACAAAACTGGGAATCAACATAATAGAATGTTAGAAAATGGAGAACAAGCGAAAGATGGGAAAGGGGTGGACAAGAGTTCCTAGCATGTGTGAAATGCAAGAGACAGAACTAGACCAACGTGAGCATGTTAAACTAGAACAGTGAGTGTAACAACAGAGTGGAGAAGCTCAGAGGTGAATGTTACTTTTTGAAATGCGGTCACAGAAAATGGAACTCAGAGATTAACTTGGTAACATGTATGTTAGTGGAAGCAGTCATAAATGAAGTAATCAGATATGTTTTGTCGCCTGGTGGGTGGGGCTGAAGGAGAAGGAGGACATACCGGAAGCTCCACAGTTTTCAGTGTCAAGAACCAAGATTTTAAGTGATTGTTCTATCGTTGGGAGGAAAGGAGGTTGTAGGACCAGGATTATCTACACTTAAATTTCTCTGATGGTTGATTATTCAGTTTTTGCATGTGAGTACTGTGTGTGTATAACTCAGGATTATCTAGAGCAAAACTAATATGACAGATGAATAGGAAGGATAGGCAGAGGTGCAGATAGAGAGGTGATTGTTGCAATTAGCTTACGTGACTACAAAGGCTAAGAAATCCTGTGATGTCCTGGCTGCAACCTAGAGAACCAAAAGAGCCAGAGTTATGATTCAGTACAAGTTGGCGAGCCTGAGAATCATGCAAGCAGATTATGTAACAGCTCATCAGAGAAAGGACTGAAAACAAGCAGCTACTGGTGCAGACTGGAGTCGGACATCCCAAGACATGGGAGCTGCAAGGTTCAAAGTCCTGCTGAAATGGAAGCCTGCTCAAGAAGAGAGACAGAATGTGCTCTCCCACCCCACACTATTTCTTCTATGTTTTTTTTTCCTTGACAGATAATTGTATAGCTTTTTTTTCTACATTGTAAGGTTTTAGTACATTATCCATTGTGTGTTGATCAGCTTAGGATACTTGGCTATCTATCATCTCAAACATTGTTTCTTTGTTAGGAGGACATTCAAAATCCTGTTCTAGCCATCTTGGATTATAAGATGTCATAGTATTAATTGTAATCACCTTTTGTGTAATAGAAAACTGAGATTTATTCCTCCCATGTAGTTGTGACTTTGTTAACGAGTCTTTCCTCATCTCTTTCCCCTCTTTTAGCCTCTGTGAAATCTGGTAACCACCATTCTTTCTCTACTTCTGTGAGCTAAACTTTACACTCAGCATGTGAAATCATGCAGTATTTGTCACCCCGCATCTAGTGTATTTCATTTAACACTATGATCTCTAGTTCTGCCCATGTGCTCCAAATGTAGAATTTCACCCTTCCTTTTCGCAGAATAGTATTTGATTGTGTGTCTGTATAACATTTGCTCTATGCATTCATTTGTTGATGGACACCTCTGCTGACTCCATATCTTCACTGTTTTGAATACTATGGCAATAAAAATGGGGTGTGGATATCTCTTTGAAGTATTGATTTTATTTCCTTCTGCTCTATCCCCTCATCCTATTTGAACCTTCAATCAACTGAATGATGCTTATTATGGTTTAGATCTAAATGTCTCCAAAGGTCTTCTGTCATTAGAAGGTGAGAGGATCATCAAGATGCTATATATATATAGCAAATATATATTTGTAGTTTTGTACCTCCAAAAATTGAGTTTTAGGACAGGGAATAGCACTTTCATCCCTGCTTACCTGCTCTCTGTAGGATAGTTGCTAATGACAAAATATTCCTCAGATTCCTACAACAATGTTGAGCTATCTTGTGGTGTGTTTTAGGAAAACTCTCATCTCAGTGCTAGACCTTGAAGGATCTAACAGTGTTCTGTGGTCATCATTAATAATCCTGAAACCTTCAAGGCACCATGCTTATAATGTGAAGTTGCTGCACTTTAATTTTAAGTATATTTGGATGATATTATTTACTGAATAAATATTCTTGAACTTAACACATTCCAAATATTGTACAGGTTTGATAATTACTTTAGAAGAGAAAATAATGTATAGGTAAAATTATAATACATTTCAGAACTGTGAGTAGATAAAAACACCTACTATTTCAGTGTGAAAATTTTACAATGCACACATAGTGTAATATAGTATATATGATATATGATAAAAATAATATTATAAGAATGGGGATGGGTGGATGATACCTTTTCATTATTAAGTTGGTAAATCCTTAATAACTGCATCTAATGGGAACACAGAGGTAAAATCACCTCTACCTGTTTTGGGAAGGAGACAAAAAAAATAGTATATTCAATATAACAAATAAAGGTGCTCAGGTTTGCATACCTCTTTTGAGGATTTCCCAGTGAGTACTTGTAGAATTATGCTTGGCCACTTTGTCACTCAGCAAACATACAAAGAGTATCCAGGACGGAAGTTTTTCTTTGGAAACGTGACAACGTGCTTACCTGGTAAACCCTGCCACCGACTAGAATGACGAGTTCAAGGTGCGTGCTGCACCACAGGCAATAAGAATATCTAATTTCTCATTTTATTTAATATTTCAGTTCAGTGAAAACCTGAAATGGTGTCCGTTATATGCAATGTGTTTCGCAAAGAATACAGAGTAGTATACTGACATACCAGTGTAATAGAGGATTGCTGAAAGTAACATTGGATGCAAAATATTTTGAGATATGACGTTAGAATTTTTCGTGCAACTGAATATGCGAGGTATAGACTACACCCCTGAGGGCCTAATGCATGCGAGGTAAGTACTACACCGCTGAGACACATCTCCAGCCTTTTTTACACACTTCTGAGATGACCGACTGAATTGCCAGGGCTGACCTCAAACTTGGGACCCTCATGCCTCAGTCTCCAGATTATCTGGGTAACAGACATGGGCCACTTTGCTCGGCCATGTTCAGCCATTTATCATTCTTCTTAACAGACATACCAGGAAAATGGTAAAAGAGACTACTTATTACACCACATGATATATAACTTTGGATGTTCATTAAATACTTTGATTACTTAAATAAAATCTTTGGATAAATTATGCATTGTTATAGTCTGTCAGAGCTTGCAGTTTTAGATGAACAGAATATAAACTTGACACATTTCAATATGCATTGTTGGGACAAATAGGCACTTTAGGATGAGAAATTGTACAATTTCAAAAATTTAATATTAATCCTTAAGTGGTATTTCTACTTTCAGGTTTGGAAACTAAATACCTAAGGCTTTGTGATTGAAACGCAATTGTAGTTTCTCACTTATTGCATTTTATAACTTTTATTACTTGCAATATGTGATTTAATCAGTCATTCTTATTAGAATTTTCTGATTTAAAAAAGGATATAAAATTACATTTTATTGAATTATAAATGTGAGTATAATAGCCATTAATGTTTCCTGGTATCCATATGCTAAAGTGAGAGTCTGCTACTTTATTAAATCCAAAACCTCTTCCATTTTGCCGCTTTTTCAGCACTTTCTATGCCAGTAATCCTCATAAAGGTTTCTTAAATTTTGCTGCTATCATTATAAATAAATGACAATTTTTATACTGATATACTTCTTGAATATTTAAAAAAGATGCCATGCTTCAGATAGATGATTATATTTCTAAGCTTCTTTACTATATTCTGGTAATCAGAGTAAGTCTACTTTGGTAGTTTATAAATATTCATAATATTCATATTCAGATTTCCACACTCCAGACCTACGATTCAAAACTTTAATAGAATAGGCAGATCTAGCAAATGAATTTCCTCTGCTTTCTTTTCCTGTAAAGCAAGCAAGTCCAACCTGTGACTCACAGGTCACATGTGGTCAGCTAGTAATTTGGCTCCACACCTTATACACTTTTACCATTATTTTGTGATTTTTAGCAATATTTTCCACTGGAGTGTATGGTTCTGGAGCACAGACTTCTTAGTTAACAACAAAACACTCTTCACTTGCTGACTCTACCCACTGTGGCTGATGCAGGCAGTTAAATCAAAAGCCACATGTATTAGATGTTACATGTGCTTGTGAAATTTGGCAAGTAGAACACAGTAATTACTGAAAATAGTATTTCAACCTGTCTTCATATGCATGGCTGTGAAGTCAGGCATTTATTCTTATTACGCAGATATGTAAGTTTCCTATATAATTATTAAACAAGTGCTTGAATTGTTTCATAAAATAATCAGTTAAAATATAAAGATGTTGTTTTGTTAGTTTTAACCTTAACTCTATCACAAACATACTATATTTTATTTGAGGTCCAAGACAGTTTCTCTTCATTCAGTGTGGACCATGTTCTAGAGAATTCACAAATCTTTCTAGGCTGTTTTGTTTTATGATTCCTAAGAGGTCTTTAATAATTTGGCTTTGCCATTTTTTTCCAGACTTAAATTCTGATCATCTAAAGCAGTCTGCTCCTGACAATTGCTCTGGAGTATCTCATACATTGTTTGAATACGATCAAACTTGTATAGTCTCAACCACCACTTGCTCACAGATCTAAACTACATGTGTCTTCTACATTTCAGGCAGGTGTCACCCAGCACACCAAAAACAGAATTTATTACATTTCCCTCTCTTGTTACCCTTTCAGTACTTTTTCTTTTGCTGGAAGTCCTCTCTTTGGTAGTCACTCAAGCAAGAAATGTGAAGGTCAAGCTAAATTCCTCACTGAAATCGGTGACCAATTTTGAAATAGTTAATAGGCCAGAAGGATAATGTGTTTAATCTATATGCAGACTTTGAATAGCCTATGAACCTTCGTTGTTTAATCTAAATAAATAAATAAATAAATAAATAACCCTGGCTGTATTAGTTACTTCTCTAGAGTCATTTACAAATCACAGCATTCACACACACAAGCCTAATGCAGGACAGTGCAAACATCTCTAAATGCTGGAGACTGGGAAGATCCAATCAAGGTCTGGGAGTCCATGGCAATGTCCCTCCCATGTATATCTGTGTCTGCACTAAAGGAATGCAGAATCTGTACTGGAATCAGGACATGATGCTTGCAGTGGGGAGATGAAGACCAGAGCTCTCCCAAGAGAACAACAGCCATGTCCGAGGACAGCAAGGACACAAGCTCCTCCTGCAATGAGAACAGCCGAGTTCCTTCAGGAAAACCAGCCGCAACAGAGCTTCTCCTGGGAAACAGCTGGCCACCATCTTCTGCTCCCATTCTCCTTTACGCTGGGTCAGCAAAAATCCTCAGGTGGATACTCTAGGCCCAGCACCACACTAACTCAGTTCAGGGGGGTGTTCCTGCTTAAGCTGACAATAAGCAGTCCACCACACTGTCCTTTCCTAACACAGCGACACCAGCCTGCTTAATGTGTGGAGTGTTCCACGTTCTCTATATTATTAGCTTCACCAATATTTTCTGACATAATAAGCTACTCAGTAAATAGTGATGGCTATCGTGGAAATACTCTGAACTATGAATCATTCTCTCCTGTTAAAGTTTCTCATTTTTTCACCCTTCCATCTCTCTTGGAATTTTGTACTCTGTCTTTGCAACTTATCTTTAGAAAATGCATGTCTTAGCCCTGTTTTAGAAATCGTTTCTTTGTTTTAATCATTGACCGTTAACAAGAAAATTGTATTTGATTTCTGATACAGATATTTAAGCACAGCCTGACCTCATTAAAGCCATCTCTCAGATTCAGTCAGAGAACAGGAACAAATGGTAAATGTTACAGAATTAGGGAATTAAGATGAATACGAATAACATCTCCACAATTGTGGATAGTGCTCTGGATATAACATTCTGAAAGGCAACTGGAAAACCTGAGAAAAGTTAGTTACTTTTTCTCTGGAAATGAGGCAGTTTCAGCTGCCCAAGTGGTTCTGCAAACGAAAACTAGCAAAGACTTTTGCAAGTTACTGCTTTTACATAAACAATAGGGCTGAGGCTGCCATACATAAGGGAAAGAGATGGACATAGCACCCAGAAAAGCATGAATAAGCTAAAGCCTATCCAAATCTATTCCTTGGTTTCCAAAACATCTCTTTTTGGAGCCGGTTAACAAACTACCCCACAGAGTGTGGGATCCCAGGTAACAGTTCTAATTCAATCAAGTTGGAAAATACTGAAAAGTGCCACAGGTCAATTTTTTATCCTGTTCTTTTTTTTTTTTTTTTAACTTCTGGCATGTTTGATTTGCTCCAGGAATTTCTCATTAATAGTTATGGGAACAAAACATGGATGTAAACTGAAGACTATAAGAGTAATAAAATTCATTATTATAAAATTCACAATTTCTTACAAAACCGTGACAGTATATTTGAAAATAGTGTAATCTGTATGAATAAACATTTTATGCTGTCTTGAAAAATGCCTTTAAAAAATAGCTTCTTAATGTATCATGTCTGTGGCTCTTTGTTCTAAAGACTGGGGCAAGAGATTTTAGATTGATAAAACATGGTACTTACATTTAAAATGACCAGAAGTTTAAGTCATTTGTTAACTAACTTCTTACTAGTGACAGCCAAGAAAACATGTTATTTATTTTATATCGAGACTGTATACATATAGAGAGAAGAATGTCTTACAGATTCTTTTACACAGAACTCTAGGTCTTATGTATGGGCCACCGATAAAACTGTTAAGTGTGGCATTGAATTTATATAATTTCTGTTCTGATAAAATTAATTGAAAGAAAATTAAGTATTCTTGTTTAAATTGTCATTATTTTTAAATATTTGTGAATTTCAAATTTAATGATCTCTATAAACTGACACACATTTAAATCAATAATTTTACATTTATTTGAAACATGTATGCCACCATAAAAAGCACAAATGCTATGTCTCATTGATACTTAACATGGTATTACACTTTTTTAGAGTTGGAAAGAATTTTCAAAGATATCTTTTCTGATCTGACCATTAGATGAATGTTAGTTTTTTTGTTTTTTGGGTGCTGGGGATCGAAATCAGGGCCTTGCGCTTGCCAGGCAAGCACTCTAACCATTGAGCTAAATCTCCAGCCCCTACCATTTGATGAATAAACAAAATTATCCAAGTAATACAAACAAATTGTACAGTTCATAAACAAAACATCTAAAGAACTTACTGAACTTTTCTTCCACGTGATAATTTTGTTATTATTATTTTTTGTAGCACAGCTGATTACCTACCCCAAACCAACGTGGTACATATTGTACTGATTGTGTAAATATTTCTATGATTCAAAATTAAACAAATGTTGATTATAGTATGTTCACAATTCAGTTGGGAAAAGTGTTTGCAAAATCTAATCATGACTAAAGCAAACTGAAAAACTGGGAAATCATTTCATACAAAAAAAAAAAACACGTTATAACAGATAGCCCAATTCATTTCTCTTCTGAAAATGTGTTTTGAATAAATATGAACTTGATGCTATTAAGCACATTTTAGACAGAACAAGTTTAAACCATAGTTCTTGATCTGGGGGTACATGGACTTTTTGAAATAGTGAAAGAAGCTTAATAATTATTTGGCAATGAAAGTATTTTCTTCATGACTTATCTAAGACTAAGGGAGCAAATGAAGACTTTCTGTGGTTTCATCAGAAGTTTAGAGATCAACACATTTACTTTGTTCCTGAATCGAGGGGCTTATAGAAGGCTACAATAAATAGTAGTAAAGAGGAATGTATGAAGCAGTGTGCTTGTGTGTGTGTGTCTATGTGTTTCCAGGCTCACACATTCAGCTGTGGTCAGATTTAGTGATTGATTGATGCTTGAAAACCTAAAGGACTCAAGTCACTTGAATGTTTCTAACAATAATGGAGAAAAAACTTTGAGGAAATAAACATAATATGGAATTTTTCAAAGCTTTTAAGACCAAAATCTTTATTTTTCTAGATCTCTTCTGCTCTTGATGAAGTGAATGGCAGATGCTGCCTTTCACTGCAATGAAGGAATAAGGAGGATTCGCGATATGACCTTTGATTAAAACATGAAATTTGCTTTCCTAAAGTCCTCAAAAATGAGTTATTCTTCCCCGATCAAAGGGGTCGTCTGGGTACTGACTCTTATGGGTAAGTTTTATAGGACTTTACATTTAATAATTTAGAGTGTATACATATTCATTTAATGATAACCATGTTCATTAAAAAAAAAAGAAACCTCAACACTCAAATCTCAATTCCCTTCGTGATTATTCATACTTCTTAGCTGATTAGTGATACTAAAATGCCAACACAAATCAAAGTACATTTTCATATTATGTTTAGATTGGTAATGCAAATATAATTAAATATCAAATAATTAAAGCAACTCCTTCCATGAGAGTTAATACACTGGAGAATGTCCATAAAACATAAATTAGTGGGAATAAAATTCATTACTGTTTTTCAATAATTTTGAATTACACGTATACTTCATTTTGAAGTGTGTCCTGACACAAGGATATAACTGTTTCTTTTGGTTGAATATTTCTACACCAGTGACACCGTATGTGGTTTATATCATCCACCCATCCATCCTTCTGTCTATCCATCCAGTAAATATTTATATGGTTCCTAATGTATAGCAGGTACTGCGTTAAAAGTCAGAAGATATAGAGAGCAATAACACAGGGTCTGGAGTCAAAAGGCCTGATTCTTTTTTTAGTACCATAATAGTTTTTACTTAAGCCTCTCATTTCTAGTGGGACCCTTGAAGTGAATTCAGAGAAATTGGATATCTATTGTGATGGCAGATATTAGACTGCTCTTTGGCATTGTAACTATTTCCATGAGAAGTAGTTATCTCTCCTTTCTCCAGCTTTGAGGTTGAAATTGTACACTACTTTGGCCCATAGGCTACATCCAGGCATGATGCAAGCAGAGGCTTGAAATGTGCTTGCACACAGAACATTTCCTCTTGCCATATATGTCTTGCAGTGGGATGTGCTCAATAGTTTGAAGAGTCCAGGAGTTTAAAAGAGGCACACAGGTAAGACATCCAGCTGAACACATGACGTGGAATTAATCCTGACCAAAACTAGCAGAGATCTAGAGCCACAGCAATGGTTGTCAGCTGACCTATAAGAATATGAGAAATATAAAATACTTATTCTCATATGCCTTTTGTGTTGGGGGTATTTAGTTATAGAGTAATAGCTGACCATCACAAAGCAATCTTTGCATTCTAATAATCCTAAGAAAAGATCCAGTTTTGTAGGTCTTATATTCTAGAATATTTAGTCACAAGATTTCAAATATATGTACACTTGTGCTCTGTTTTAAGGAAAAAAGATCAAGATGGCTGTAATTTTATCATCGAATTTTGCTTTCGAAGCCAGGTGACAAAAGGAGACAGCAAAGACATCAACAATATAAATGTAATGAGATAAAGAATATTATTTAGAAAATTTTGCCCAGGGTAATTTCTCCTGTGATCATTAATATGATAGGTAAATTACTCTCCCCAGAAATCTCTGTAAACGATTCTTCATGGTTTGGTCAGATCGTGTAAACATGGGAGACAAAGACAGACTGCTTTCTTGATTGTTCTGAAAAAAGTGTCTGTGTGCATGAATATTTAGAGTGGTATTTGTTTTTCCTATTGCTATGGTTCCAAGAAATACATATAAACAATATTCATGTATAGATACAAGCCCGCTAAGAGAGAAAAACCGAGTGCAGAACTAAAATTCTTCACAAACACTTGCTGCATGAGTCATCTTTCCTGCCACTGGAACAAAAGGCCTGAAGCCACACTTAAAGGAGAAGAGGTTTGGTTCCCACCACCGTTTCGAGAGGCTCTGTCCTCTGAAGGCCGGCTCCACCGCACAAACGGCAGAGTGGGAAGGTTACGGCACGTTAAAGTCGCTTGTTCTGTAGAAGACCGAAAGCAGAGAGATGCAAGACAGGAGTGTAGGACAAGAATGTACTGATCCCGGTCATGCCCCCATGACCCACCTCTTTTGATCATTTTGTTTTTATTGACAGTATAAAGACAACCAAAATCTTGTTTTGTTTGGAAAAAATATTCGTATATGCATACTGACTTTCCCATTTATTTTTAATTATACTCCAAATTTTA
Source organism: Hystrix cristata (assembly GCA_004026905.1). NCBI lineage: Eukaryota > Metazoa > Chordata > Mammalia > Rodentia > Hystricidae > Hystrix > Hystrix cristata. The sequence continues at coordinate 82,657 of PVJO010002469.1, forward strand.
CCTCCTGAGGCGACAGCCAGATGGCTTTATATTAATTTTACTTAGAGAAAACATGACAAAAAAGTTACTAATATTTTTACTATGAAGAAAGATTTGTAAATAATTCAGAATCTCACAGATAGCAGAGTAGTCACTCAGAACAGAAAGCCCATAAAATGAGTTAAGATTTTATATGCATAAACCAGAATTTGCATCCCCATGGGTGTATTAGTCCCTAATGGAATAGGTACGTTTTAATGAAAGGAGTTTATTTTGCTAGGTCCCAACAGGTCCTGGAGTTCCACAGTCAAGGGGCAATGTCTGGTGCTAGTACTTTGCAGACAGAGTCCAGTGGAGGGGCAGGGCATCACCTGACAAGAGAGAAGAGGTGCTTGTTTATGTCTCTCCTGCTCTCTCCTTTCACTCACAAGGCCACCTGCAGTCAGTCATGGGTGCTCCTCCCTGACATACCGATTTCATCCTAATCACCTTCCAAAGATACCATCTTTATATTGCTATTATTGATTGTTGAATTAGGTCTTTGCTGTCTTAATCCCTTGAAGTGTGGATTAAATTTCAACACATGAACACTTCGGGGGCACATTCAAACCATAGCAAGGATTCATGATTTCCTAAGAGGAAGTTGAACCTGCAGGAAATTTTCTTCAACATTCAACATTTCTCCCCTAGAATCCTTGTTAGCAGAGGTAGTAAAAGGAGAAACAAAAAAAAGGGGGGGGATGGATTATAAGACAGACATTTTGCTGTATTGCATTTTTGGGTAAATATCAGTTATATAACATGATGCTTAACTGTTGAATATCTTATACTCTCCCCACCCCAGCATTAGGGAAAGGGTACACACAAAAAATTAAAAATCCTCAGGAGTGTCCTAAATCCTCAGGAGTGTACTAGGGTCACAATTTTATGCCATTACTGTCAGTTTCCCTGAATTCTCGCTACTGTTTCATTTTTTTTTTTCTCATTTCAGTTAAATATCTCTTTATCTGACCAAGCTTTTATCTCTAGTTTTCCTGGGTCTTACTTATTTTAATCCTTTATCCATTTTACATCATATATATATATATATATATATATATATATATATATATATATGAAATACACATAGAGTCCACCAAAAATGTATACACAATTCAGGAAATGAAAACCCTTGCATAAATATTTTAAACTAAATTTATTGTGACATCATGAGATTAATACAAGTTACTTTTGGCCTCTACAATTACAAGAAGTGCTCCAAGTGGTGGTCATTCCAGACATTTATTAGTGTCCACCAAATTGTTACGGCTCTGTGAGAAACCAAGCACCCCTCAGAGAGTTGGAGAACTCAGGTTTATTTGACAGACCCAGGGGAGTTCACACTCTGAAACTGGGTCCTGAACAAAGCAAATTTCAGAGTTTTTATAGGATGTTGCGTTGTCCCACTTTGTTAGTCCCCGTGTTCTCCTTTTAAGGAGAGGATTTGCATGATTGGCTCCTGTCCATACACAGAATGGGTACAGAATGTGATGAGAGAGAGGGGCTTCATTTGCTTGCTTAAATTTTCTTTTCTCAGAAGTCATGTGACCATGAGTGGCTGATGCAGTAAGCAGGTGGGCTTGGAATGTGCAGGTAGGCCTTATCTCAAGCTCTAGAACTTTTGAATTTATGAGCGTCTCCTCATCATTAATACAGTGAACTTGGGTAACCTTGGTCATTGAGATTGCTGCACATGCATTTTCAATTTCTTCTCGAAGGCCTGCACTGTAGTGGGATTTCTGTGATATATGAAATCCTCTAGGGTCCCCCCATATGAGAGTAACACTATCTGTTGAGAAAACATCACACTATTCTTCTTTACCTGAAGTACTCTGAAACCTCAAACAATCACTTAGTTGGCGTGATGGCACAGTACAGTGCATCATAGCAGAAGATTGAATTGTGGTAGAAGAAGCCACTTGCCCATGGTGACCTAGCAGTAAAGAAAGCGGGAAAGGAGCAGAGCCCTGATACGCCACAGGAGCACTCCTCAGGGGACCTAACTTCCTCCAAGTAGGTCCCAGCCCTCAAATGTTCCACCGCCTCCCAATGGTGCTGTGAACTGAAGACCAAGTCTTTGGGCCCGTGGGAAGCATTCAAATTTGAACTCTAACAGTACACTTGCTGCTTCCTTTATCTTTAGCATTCTCTTTACTACAATATTGTTGCCAATATTATGCAGATATATGCCTCTTTATCTGTAATAGGGGACATAAAGATTCAACTGGAGAGGAAACAGGAAGAAAAAGATGAGAAAACAAAGTAGGAAAGGGATGAGAACTGGTGGCACAGGCATACTCATGAAAGACACTTCTCGTGAGGACAGAAGAGGCAGAAAATTAGACAAAAGGTAGATGTGTTCACTTATAAAAATTTGTGACTGATATTAAGATTTGGAGTCTTAAAGAGAAAATGTAAAAGAACCTTTAAAAAAACTTGTGATTAGTATTTGAAATTAAAAACTTTATCCTGGGAAGAATCCTCCTACTGCCATAGAAAAGTACTTTCCATGTTTTAATTTTTTTGTCCTTACAGTAACAGGGGTCTTTACTAAGACCAATTTAAATGTAATGCAGTAAAATCTATGGGAAACAAGGTATTTGAAAGAATAAAAGAATCACATATGATATGCCTGTTGTGTTAGTTAGGTTTTCTCTCGTTGCTGGGACAAAATACCCGACACCCAAAGTTAGGGGAAGAAAGGTTTATTTGGCTCACGGTTTGTAGAGGTTTCAGTCCACAGTCAGCTGGGTCCGAGGCAGGGTGGCATGGCAGACAGGCAGAAGGCAGCAAAGTAAGCAAGGGATGCAAGCAAGCAGCTAACCACCTTCTTCCTGTATCTTATATTTTATCCAGGCTACTTGTCTTTAGGGTGGGCAGTACTCCCACCCTTAATCCTAATAGCCTTAATCTTAGTGTCACATCCTTGATCCCAGCAGAAGCATGGCAAACCAATCAGTGGACTAATTTAGTAATCACACAGTCTAGATCCAGCTATCTCTTACCACATGAGGCGTTGGGGGGGACATCTAGACACAAACCATAACACCTGTTATATAATGGAAAATACAGATGGAGTTTATGTAAGAGGAAGACAAAGATCCAAATGAATATACCCTGTAGAAATAAATAGTAGGTTATAAGTCAATTATAGTAAAAGTAAGGAACTAGGACAGACCATTTTGTTTCTGTAGTCAAAGGTCTTCATTTTTTTCATTTTATTCACTTGTTAAGTCACTTAGCATTCATTTACTGATGTTCACTGTGTGGCAACAAAACGCAAATAGAAATAAGACTTAACCCTGAGCCGAAGTAACTTTAATCATGTTACAGAAAACAGACAAGAACATGGTGGGTGCAGAACGGTCTCATTAGTACAATAACAGACTTGCATACAATGTACGAGGAGGACGTAACAGAAGGGAGGAGAATGCTGCAAGAAAAGTCAAAGAAAGCCTCTCAGAGGGGAGAACTATGCAGAACTTTAAAGGCTGAGTAAGAGTGTTCTAGGCAGATGGGTGGAGAGGAGCGCTGTGAGCAGTAAAATCATGTGTCTAACCCAGAATATTAAACTGCTCAGTAACAGAGACGTTTCGACTTCCGGTCCAGTGCTGTGCCCTCTGTACCACACTTGCAAAGAAATTTAACAGTGCATATAATTAATGCCGATATTGAATTGAATGAATCAGGAATAAAACCAGCAGTAGATTTGATTGCTTCTTGTGCACAGGAAACACACGATAAAATCTGTTCCTTTTGTACAATTCTTTTTCACGTCTCCTCTCACCCACTCGTCAGACTGAACCAATTGTTCCTTCTCTCCTTTTGTGACAACCCAGGGAGAAAGCAGTCTCTCAGAAGGTAATTTCATAGAGCAAAGAGTAAGCTTCCTTTCACGCCAGAGAGCAGCAGATATATTGTGCTCCAGGCTTGTATTCTTGTCTTGATCTCACAATCTGCAAAATGTCAAGGGTCTCTCCATGTCCTTGTGTCTCCATCAAACATGCCTGGATGATGGAGGACACTTCACACTATTGTACTCCTAAAACGGGAAAGTGTTCGCTGCCACGTCTTGACGAGGTCATATATGCTAGAAATTTCAACACCTTGGCACCAGCTCTGTGTCTGCCAGTCACTTACTAACTCAGGAGTTAAATCATGCAGTTTTGCAAAAACGGACAGCATTTTCTTTTCTGGAAAATAAATTTGGATGAGGTTATCCCAAGCTTCTCTTCCACCAACTAACACTTTGTGTTTTGATGATTCCTTATGGTAATAATATCGAATTTCTCCAGCTTCTATAATACACATGAATAAGTCTATATGAATTTTGTATTATAGTCAACATACAGGCAATAAAATGCCAATTTATTTTCAATATATTTGAACCATCTATATCAAGCAATACTGAATATGTGTCAGTGAGATCTTATGACTGTTAAAACCATGGTATTTGTTGTTCTGTGTGTGTGTGTGTGTGTGTACCTGAAAGACAGAGGACACATACTGGGAAAGGCCTACAATCCTCCTCAAAGTCAAAAAGAGTAGGTCCGTGATCTTCTACACACACACACACACACACACATTATAAGCATAGTTACAATCTATGTCTCTGATGAGTATTTTGGAGGCTGGTAAAAGCTGTATCACTCATACTCCAAACAGGAACACAAAAACTAGTTCGTTATTTCAAAGTGAGAGCATTTAATGAAGAGAATTGGTCCTATAGATTGTGATAGAGCTTCGAAGACAACTAGGGGCTGGGAGACAAAGAGGCAATCTGCTGATTGCCCACCTATCTCGAGGAGCCATTGTAACCTCTAGGCTGTGAGGACACAAGAGAGAAGCAGTGTTACTAAAACACAGGAAGTGGGCTCACCCCTCAGAGCTTTCACCACACAGGTCTCTAAAGCCAAGAAGGAATTAGTGCTAGAAACAGTGTCTAATGGTGAGGGTGCTCCTGGCTGAGTGAGATTCGTGCAGGTTTGTAATTCCAGTACTCTGGGAAACTGAGGCAGGGGAACCGCAGGATTCAACCTAACCAGGCCAATTTGGTGACTTAGCAAGACCCTGACTCAGAAAAGGGGGGATGTGTGGTGTGGGGCTGTAGCTCACTGTACAGGCCCTATGTTCCCTCTCCAACACTTGCTCCTCTTGCTCTTTTTATTCCTCATATCACCACCATTTGTATATTACCCAAGCTCCAGACTTCTAGCTAGCCCTAGTTGATCACTTTTCCTTTCCTTCCAAATCATATTGACATGTTCTATATCTCAGTGCATACTCAGCAAGAGTCTCTCGCACAGATGTCCTAATATCTAATTTGGAAATAGTTCCTAGAGTTTCACTTCTGTCTAAATTCTTCATCCCATCTTCATGTCAGTCTTTCTAATTCCCAACTGTGATCACATCAGTCCCCATCCAGATTTAGTAGTGAGGTATGATCATTTTATGACCGACTTCTACCTTTTGCTGTCTTTTTGTCCTCCCCAGTGAGGACCGTGGACTTCCTCAGTTCCAAACTGTGACTTGAGCACATTTACAGTGGCTTCCACTACTATGTGCTCTGAAATAAGATGTGTTCTAAAGATAATCCCAGTTGTCATTAAAATAAAAATAGACAAGGCTGTCAAAAGCCAAATTCTACATTGTCCCAACCCACACTGGTAAACCATTTTCAGTAATTCTTCATGCAGAACCTTCTTTAGTTTTCCATTTTCCCACACTCCTTTTAGCATTTCAGCAACTTCAGAGTTTTCTTTCTCCACGGCTCCCTTTTTTGTCTTGTTCTCCCTTCTAAAACCTTCGACACCTGTGTCATAGCTGAAATCAAGGTCAGTTTATAATGGACTTTCTCTCCCACTCTGGGGTAATCTAAATAAAATAAAATCTCTTGCTTTCCTAGCAAGTGTCTAGTGTTGTTTTGTTTGTTTTGTTTTTCTTTCTTTTTTTTGACATCAGAAATGAATCTGGTTGAATAACACCCCTAGCAGTTCTCTGTACACAGCTATTACACAGACACGTCCTAATATTTTGACTCAGGATGTCCTTTATTCCTGGACAAACATTTTCTCTTGATTGACATGCCTGAATACTTGCTCATCTTTGAAAATTAGATCAAATGCTACTTTTAAAAGATGACATATTATTTATTTTAATTATTCGTGTTTAGTTATTAACTATGCTGTCCTCCCGTGTACACGAACGCCTGAAATTTCTACTTCTTCCCCTCTTATGGATGGGCAGGCGTGTGTCAGATACCTTGTCAGTTTCACTGAACGAAGGGGCTCCAGCCCAGACGACTGGATCACGGGGAACTGCACTCACCCACAGATCAGCCCACCTACGCTCCAAGCCGAATGCGCTGTGAAGAGGCGGGGTCCAGGGAAGGACGTGGGTGACCGTGGGAGGGCCGTGGGGGGCGGTGCATCCCTCTTTGGTTCTCTCCTTCTTGGTTGCCGTGGACTGAGAGACTCTGCTTTACTCTGCCTTCCACGATGATGCTCTGTCTCACTTCACACATGCACAGTGGACGCAGGGGATGGTGGACTGAAAGCTCTGAAACCGTGAGTTAAAGAAAGCACTTCTTCCTTCCCCCTGTGTGCGTCAAGCACTTTATCCCAGCAACAGGAAAGCTGACCGATACATAGTCCCTGTGACCATTTATGTACAATGGCTGAGAAGAGACTCATGTTTCTTTCCAGGCAGATCATTCAATCCTTGCTCAGGAGCTGCCTGGCTTTTCTTCTACTGTCATGGCAGGCGAGGAGCTCTTTCAGTCGCTGAGTTGCAGAGTTGTTATAAAAAAGGAAAAGTGTTCAGCTGGCCCTCAAGGAGCATAAGAAATTTTGCGCTTTCACATAAGAGAGATTTTCAATGCTTCATTATCACAACTGAACGAAGTCTAACATGAGTATTTCTTTATCTGTACCTCCCTTAGCAAGCCCCAGAGTTAACTTCAGACATTCTAAAGTGAGTTGTAATTATTTAGACCTTTTTAACGTTTCTCCTAGTAGGTCAGAAAGTTTTGGCAGTAAGATTTGCTTTTAAGTCTACGTTACACAGAGTAATTACTTGATAATTATAGTTTCTTTATGAGTGACTACTATAAAAGTAAATAAAATAATATATAATTATATGACTAATCACTTACCTATAGTCAATATAAGTTATATTTTTAAATGCAGACTTTGTATTGAGTAACCCTATATGCGCTCACTGAAACAGCTGTTCATTTTGCTTCCTAAGAGATTCTTTGTACCGTAAAGGGCACTGGCAAATCATTATCGATATACACGTGCTTTTTTGTTCAACATTTCCGAGATGTGTTGGCTGGTATAAGATTGGCCTTGATTACACTTGGAATGAAAGTACCAACACAGATTTAGAAAGTGCTGACGCAGTCTCCCTGGCTTATATATCTATAACCAGTCTGTTTCCAATTTTATAAGAAGGTCTAGCCGGCAATGTTAGCATTTTTTAAAAGTTGAAAGCCATTGGAAATAATCTTAGGTTTAATAGGCTTATTTTGCTAACGATGAGTTTTTTTCTTTGAAAATTATTGATTCATTTCAACATTTCCCCATAGACAGCATTGTCAACTTTGTTTACTGTTTGAAAATAGCTTCAGTACCTATTATTAAAGTAGGGGAAAGTTGTTAAAGGTAATTCAAAAATAGGAAAAAGTAACAGATCAGTTACTTCGTATTTATGAGTCTCTATCTTTATGGACACACATAATTGTATATAACATATATTTTCTGCAAACCAGTCATTTTTTAACATCACCCAATTACCAAAAGAAGATCTGGCTGAAGAACAATGCTGCTGCTCATTTTTTTCCACACAAAATTTAGACTCTTCTGATTGTTGGGTTTCGAAGTTCATTTAGGCGAGCTCCCGTACATGGAGGGCTGTTCGAAGTTCTTGAGGGAACTTTGTGCTAACGGGACCTAACTGCTGATCCTGGGAAAAGCTCAACTGTGGAAAGTAAATGAATGTGGCAGCCCTTATCTGTCTTTCTTTTGTGACCAAATGTGCTTCAGTCTTTCACTGTCATTCCCTAGGCCTGATTTTTTCTTGTGCTTTCTTAGCATATGGTTTAATATAAGTTGTTGGAAATGTCCTCGGTGAGTCTTGTCAAAGTAACCTCTTTCTAACACAGTCGTGATATTTCACCTTCCAATTTTCGGCATCCATTAGTTTTTCCCATGCTATTTTGAACTGGTCATCATCTTTGAATCTCCATCCAAGGAGCACGAATGTTAATCACAGAAGTGGGATATGGGGGAACAGACGTTCTGCTACAACACATTCGCTTTTACAGGCCTCTCAGTAAGGCAGATTGAACTATTCAAGAGTATTGATTTAAATCAGTGAATTTGGTAGGAGTCTGCTATTCTGATAACTAACTTTATAGGATTCATAACTGACTTCTTTAAAAAAGTATATCCTATATGATGGTTATTAAAACTAAAAATGATAACTAAATACTAGCTGTATTATTAAAGAACATGATATAAGAAGCCAAATTAAAAAAAAAAGAAGCCAAATTAATATAAATAAGGTACCTTATTTTTTTTTTTTTTTTGCTGATTGTTGACCTGATTTCTTTTTTTCTTTAAACTTTATTTTAATGGTACATTTTCGATATACATATTGATAACTTTCATCATTTGGGGATTTGTACCTATACGTGATATACCTTGTTGCTTCTTTTTTTCCCATTCCCCTCCCCTCACCCCTCCTCCCTCCCTATTTACAAAAGCTTTGTTTCCATTTTTTCCTTCCATTTCTTATTTCTCTTGTCCCTCTGTTCCTTTCCCCCTCCCTTGTTCCCTTTCCCATTTGGACACTTTCTTCCCTTTCCCAATATGATACATTTTAGTCTTTATTTACACTTCAGTTTCTCACACTAGAGAAACTATGTGGTATTTAAACATGTGTTTCCAATTTATTTCACTTAGAAATATGGTGTCAAGATGCATGCATTTACCTAGGAATATCTCAAGCTTATCATTCTTTATGGCAGAGTAGTACTCCATTGTATAAAAATACCACATTTTCTTAATCCATTCTGCTGTTGATGGGCATTTGGGCTGCTTCCACGATTTAGCTATTACAAACTGTGCTGCTATAAACATGGGTGTGCATATATCCCTGTGGTATAATGATTTTAATTATTTTGGGAAGATACCAAGAAGTGGAATAGCTGGGTCAGATGGAATTTCTAGTCCTAGTTCCCTGAGGAATCTCCACACTGATTTCCAGAGTAGTTGTACCAGTCTACATTCCCACCAACAGTGGAGAAGGCATCACAATCCCTGACCTAAAACTATACTACAAAGCTACTGTAATAAAAACAGCATGGTACTGGCACAAAAACAGACCCCAGGACCAATGGAACAGATTAGAAGATGAAGAAACAGGTCCAAACACTCTCGGTCACCTTATCTTTGACAAAGGGGCCAAACAACCTCACTGGAAGAAAGACAGTCTCTTTAACAAATGGTGCTGGAAAAACTGGCTTTCCACATGCCGAAGGTTAAAACTAGACCCGTATCTTTCCCCATGCACTAAGCTAAAATCAAAGTGGATCAAAGATCTAAATATTAAAAGAGAAACACTAAATCTATTGGAAGGTAGAATAGGTCGAACGCTTGAAGACATAGGTGTAGGCAAAGACTTTATGAACAAATCCCCAGTTGCCCAGGAAATACCACAAAGAATCAAGAACTGGGACCTGATTTTGTTAAAAAGCTTTTGCACAGAAAAAGAAACTACCAACAAAGTGAAGAGACAACCCACAGAGTGGGAAAAAATTTTTGCCAGCTGTTCCTCTGACAAAGGACTAACATCTCGAATATACAAAGAACTCAAAAAAATCAGATCCCCCAAATTTAAAGACCCAATCCAAAAGTGGGCAGCAGAAATGAATAGACACTTCTCAGATGAAGAAGTAGAAACAGCAGATAGACATATGAAAAAATGTTCAACATCACTGGTCATTTGAGAGATGCAAATCAAAACAACCCTGAGATTCCACCTCACTCCACAAAGAATGACTATTATCAACAAATCAGCCAATATCAAATGCTGGAGGGGCTGTGGAGAAAAAGGAACCTTATGGGTTCTTGTCCCTATCCATTTATAAACAAAATGTGACTTAAAATAATGAATAATTTATCAACTGATAATACTAATAAATGGTAACATCATAATGGTTATTTAAGAACATCCCTGAGAAATGTAGGTTTCTGGATATTTAGTTTTATGAATTTAACATATATACACAACAATAATCTTATTGTAGAAATAAATATCAATATTCTTTTCCAAAAAATGTTAAATTGTTTTTATAGCCCTCCAGCAATGTTTTCTAGAATCTAAATAAGCAAAAATTTGAATTAATTCCATTGACAAATTGAAAGCTCTTTTAATTACATACAAACGTATTTTTTTCTTCTACAGAGAATTTTCATTTTTTGAAGATATTTTGTGTTGTGATATGAGCACATTTTGAAACACTATCTCATGAAAAGTAATGATCTATAAGTGAGTCCTTAGATCAACTTCATATGTAAATCAAAAATTATAATGCAGCTACTCTCTGCATATGATTTATAGGGAATTATTTTGGGGGCTTCCAAATTTCTGAGAAACTGACACAAGAACCTGGTAATGATAGCGAAGCCACTAACGTCACAGAAGGCAAGAAAGACCACCTACGTGGTTTACCGTGTTCAGTCAGAGTTAGCAGTTCTTTGCACAAGTACAAAAGGTCTGAAACAAAGCAAGTATTTTTGAGGCTTCAAAGAAGGAAACTTTACACTATGCAAAGTAGCTAAAGGTGATGTCCTCAACTGTATAATTAGTCAATGAATGTTTATTTTGATAGAATAATCACTGTATCAATTCACTAGAAAACTTGAAAGCAGTGCTCAGTAAGGAAGCTGTTGAATTCTGTTGCAACATGTACTCTATTCTCCTTGATAATGATATCTGAATTAAAACCTCATGAGAAAGTCAGTTATTTTTTTTTAAGTCTAAGCTTCCCCTGAATTGTAAATTATTACTTTTCTCAACATAACTATGATGGTCGCTTTCAGTTTCTGCTGTGAAACAGCAGTTCCCAAAGCCAAATTGACGTTTAAGAGCGTTGTGGGAACCTACCGCAAGCCTTGCAGAAAATAGTATAGATTTGTTTGGTAGGATTTTATACAGGAATTACCGAGATCCTTTGGAACATTCGCAATTCCTGACAAATCTCCCTGGTGTTGATCGATTGCCCTCTTGAACAGCAGGAACACTGCCACACTCATCCTTTTTCCTGTAATCCAGGAGCTTATACGCATGTTCTCTGGACTCCAAGTAACTTGCCCTTCTAGTGAAAAAAAAATCTTATTCAGGTACTGTACCTACCTAACAGAAATGTACAAAAACATTACTATTGATAAAAATCCTCCTCAATAATATTCCATTATTTTTAGTCATTAAGTATATAGATTTTGTTCCTGAAATCTTGCTTAACCATTTCCATAACACAGTTCAATCAATGTCAGAGATTAAGGCATTGAATAAGAAATTCATGCATATAAATTTTCCCTAAAATATTCCAGAGGAATGATCTATCGTTTTGAAGCCAAAGCAGTCAACTTTAGATATGTAATATGCCACGCCAATACATAATAACTGAAACAAGTACCATTCTAGGGGTTGGAAATTTTGGGGGTGATGATGCTAGAAATGGGGAACTAGGTCTCTGTTTTAATCCTTTATGGGTCAGATGGACACAGTGCTTGCTGGTCTTTCTTGGCCTATACTGGGAACCCATAGGAAGCTTTCCACTCTCCAGCATACTTGCCCCGCTTTGTTGTCATAGAAGCCCTTCAGGGCCCCACGAAACTAAGAAGAAGTGTGTATGTTCTTTTGAACTCTAGAAAACAGAATGACATTTGTTCATCAAATTCGGTGGCCAAAACTAACCAAAAACCCAGCACAGATTCAAATGCAGAAGAAATAGACTCTACCCTGTATGGGAGGAGCTATAAAATCACATACCAAAGGATTCAGACATAGAAAATTTTAAAGAATTTGTCAATTTTTATAGTTTATTGAAGGCTTATAGCTCCAAAAGGTTTTTGTAGCAAAGAAAACAGAAGAAAAGGAAAGGAAATAGATTTGTAATGAGCAGAGCGTGGTCTCAGAGCTTGACTAGCAGTCCTCACGGAACCAGGGCCAAGGAGTGGGCCTCATTCTCACTCTTCATGCTGCAGTGTTTGATAATGGCCAACTGAAAATCTTGAGAAGATTTTGTTTTCTTCTTAAAAAAACAGAAGGTTGGTCCAATCTGGGTCAGAGTCATTTCTATATATGAGAGAATGATTACATTAGTATCTGTGGGTGCAAAAACTAGAAGTTAATGACAAGATTTTCAGTGTACATGATGAAATACAGAAAGATAAATCTAGAAAATAAATTATTGATGGTAAATCATTTTTGCTATACAAAAGCTCAGCAAATTCTGCTGGCAATATGACATTGGAAGTTGCTTTTAAAAGTGAGGGCCAGAAAAAAAAAAAAAAGTGAGGGCCGGGTTCAAAGATTTCCTGCTGGGTCAGCTCTGCCTCATCAGGAGTGTCTTGTTTTATCTAATAGGCTTCAGTTAGGTAGTAACTAAAAGGCTACAAATTCCCGAAAAGTGTGACAGTGTAAAAACACTTGGTTCATGAGGTTCATGAAAATCATCATACTGGAAAATTCAAAGTTTAGTTTTGCAGAAAATAAACATTTTATCAATCATAATGTTCTCTGGAAAAAAAAAAAAGTTGAAATGGACCATACCGTATATAAAAGTTTACAAGACGCATCGTACCTATTGGGATTATCTGAATATGATAAATATTCTTTTCAAATTTCACTTATTCCTTGAATCAAATGTTAAAGAATACTTAGATGTTTATAAGCAAACTTTAATATATAAGAGAAAAGATTTGGAAAGTATTTGATTAGGCTGAGCAGGCAGTTAGTTTGTTCATGAAGACAAAACAAGGAGTAGAGGTCTCTTCAGAACAGAGCTTCTCCTGCTACCCATCATGACTCACTGTTTAGTACGCAGAAGAGAACAAGATTTCCCCTCCATTTTGCTCCGTGTGCCAGTCTCTGAGTGCCTTCCTGTGTGCTTCTGCGTTCATTTAAGAAAGTGAAAAAGACATTTTCTAATGTTGGACTAAGTACCAGGCCAACACTCCAGGTCCCTCCTTTAAGAAAATGAGAGAGGTTAAAGAGGTAAGAACATTGGGAACATATGAAAACATCTAGTGAGGAATTAAAATTGCACCATAATTTAACAGCTTCAGCTACAACAGAGTGTAACAGAATGTTCCTTTTGTACACTGCAGAGTGGAATGAGGACAGCTCTTTGTTTCCTTTAAATTTCATCAACTTCAACACAAATGAGAGATATGAGTCCTGATAGCATTTAATCTGCCCTTGATTCACATCCAGGATACAATCACAACTTGGAAGATAAACAATATCAATGCTACCATCTCTCCTATGATTTTTGCTGCTTTATAATATTTTGCATAGAATAATACATTACAAATCTTAGTAGTTACATGTATTTCCTATCATTTAAATTATATTTTTGAGTCACATACAATAACTGCATATACTTATAGAGAATAGTGTGGTATTATGATGTAAGTATACAATTATATTTTACAGTTATCAAATCAATGTAATTCGTATACACATCACTTCAAACATTTAGCATTTCTTTGCAGTGAGTACATACAAAATCTTCTCTTCTAGATTTTCTTTTGTGTCTGTTTGTTGTTTGGTTCCATTTTACTAGTTGACCAACCTCTCCCCATTACTCTTCCAACCACTTCCTCATGCTCTTCCAGCCACTCTTCTGCATTTCTGTGGGACCTCTTCTGTAGATTCCACATATGTTATGGCTTGTATCCTCCCACGGCCTCATGCATTCATTGTAGGTGTGGGTTTTCAGAGATGGCTAGTATCACGGTGTGCAATGCTGGGAATAACTGGGAGTAAATTGTGTATTGCTAGGACTAAGGGTGTGTGGTTACTATATCAGTCCACTGATTGGTTAAGCATAGTTTTGGGTGTGCTTAATGGGAAGGCTCACCCTGGGAGTGGGCAGCAGCAGCCAAAAGGCAGATAGCCTGGAAGGGATAAAAGGGAGACGCTTCTGCCTTGTTGTTTGCTGCTTCTGCTGCTGCTGCTTGCTGCTTTGCTGTCTCTTTAATTGTTACCATGATCTGTTTCTCCTCTACCGGGCCAGCCCGCCTCAGAGCCAGCCAACTAGGAGCAAGAAACTTCTACCAAACATGAGCTACAATAAACCTTTCCTCCTTTAACTGTGGATATCTGGTATCTAGTCTCTGCGACGAGAAAATTAGCCAGGACAACATATGAGTAAATTCATGTGTTATTTCTCTTTCTGTCCTTGATTACTTTCACTTATCATACACTTCTTCATGTTCTTCTATGCTGTCTTATATGTTAGCTTTCATCATTTTAAAGGCTGTATAATATTTCATTGATTATATATACACCACATTTTCTTTATACATTCACCACTCATTGATGGACACAGTCTGACTCCATATAATATTTACTGTAAAGAGTGCTGCAATAAGCATGACATTAGAAATGTCTCTTGGCATATTGATTATTTTTTTCCTTTCGGATATACAGTTGGCCATCAGTATCTGTGTATTTTGTACTCACATAACCAACAAAGATCAAAAGTGAATCAGAAAAAATGAATTGTGTTTGTACTGAACCTCTTCTGAATTATTGTCTTGTCAGTATTCCTTAAACCATACAGGGTAACAACTATTCACATAATCATTTGCATTGTATTAGGCATTATAAGTAATCTAGATATGATTTAAAGCAGATGATAAAAATTATGTAGGTTAAATCCAAATATGATTGCATTTTATGTAAAATAATTGAACATTTGCAGATGTTTGTATCCACAGGGTTCCAGAAACATTCTCCAAAGAAAGCAAAGGTACTGTATGCCCAGTAGAAAGATTGTAGGATCTTGTGGTAATTTTGTATTTAACTTTGTATTTAATTTATTTTTGACTAAATTAACATGCTCACCAGAAATTTTACTAAATTAACTGAATGTTACACCTTTTACAACAGTATTTTTTTTAATAACATCCTATTCTGATAGGTGTGGGGTGGGACCCATTGTGTTTTTGATTCATATTTCCCTGATCCTTAGTGATGGTGACAATTTTTCCATATATTTGTTGGACATTCATATATCTTCTTTTGAGAAAAGTCTATTCAGGTCTTTTGCTCATTTTTAAAAATCTTCCATTATTTTATAATGCACTGGTGAAAATAAATGCCCTGTACTTCCAGCATCAGTGGCTTTTTACCAAACAAGAATTTCTGCTGAGAAAACTTATGGTTATTATCTTTAAAAAGATGTATTATTCTATGTTTTTGACAATGGAAGACCTCTACAAATCCAAAGTCACATGCAATTATATGCTATAGAGCAGAATAATAGAACAGTGCACTAGGATAAATTTTGTGCCCACTTAATTGAAACACTTGCCAAGGAGCTGGGTGAAAGCAATGTATTTCAATCACTCTAAACAATGGATAAATGAGACACATTCCTTCTAAATGACACATTTTAGCTGTCTGGAATTCTATTCACAGTTGTGCATGGCAGCATAAGTTTGCCACTCTGTTCCTTACAGTTGGTCCATTTCAAGCTGTGCTTTGAAGTTGTTTATTCCAAAAACCTTTCTGAAAATTAAGAAAAAGGAAATATTTTTAGAGTTAGCGTACATACTGGTATTTTCCAGCTCTCTCGAGGATATACATGTTCAGAAATTTGTATTTGTCTCCATCTTTTGCACTGCATATCTATAATGCATACTGTATTTTCTTATTTTTACATTAAATCTAGTTTCTCTTAATTAGTTTTATACATTGTACTCCTCAACTCACTGCTGTTTATAGTTTTTTAAACTGGAGACTGCTAGTTGAACTATTCAGTAATTCAGAAAGCAAAGAAAGTAAATTTATTCCAATACCAGTATTCTTAAATAAGTATTTTTTTATGTTTTTCAGAAAAATGACCTGACAAAAAAACAAAAACAAGAAAATGTAATTTATTCCTGAAGAAAGACAAAATAAAAAGAAGAGACTACAGAATGAGGGAGCACTTGGTTTAATGATCTATAGGAAGAGTAGCTACATAATTCATCATCCAAACCATGATGCTTTTGAGAGAGAAAGAGGGTATTAATAAGAACGAAAGAAGACAACAGACATAAGTGAACTCTCCCAGGTAAACCAGAACATATGGTTTTTCTCTCGTCCTATTTATAAGTTCTGGAATATTAGTCATATTTTCAAAACTAAATGGAAATTTACCATGCATATTCTTAATGGAATTCATATTTTTGTTTGTAGTCCTCCAACTGCTTAAAGACAAAGGATTAAGATAATGATAGGATTTCAGTGTTGGCAAAATTTCTTTCATAAGAAAATATAAAATATCCTACCTCTATGTCTCGCAAATTAAAAGCTCCTAAGGAAGCTCTGAATCTTAAGACGTGCTGCAGATTAATGCGGATTAGGCTTAATTCTCTAAATTTTTAATTATAACACATGAAAAAAATAACTATTATGCAGGGTATTTGCACTGTCTGTCAGTGTTTCTTAACTTTTACTCTTAAAATTAAACGTCTATCTCGCCACAAATTTGATGGTGTACGATGAAGAGCTCTGCAGAATCTGAAGGGTGGCGAACTTCCTCCTTGTCTGCAGAAGCCTATTGTGATTTATCTCTAAATCTTGTTCTTTCCCAGTGTGTTGGAGAATTCCCTGTTGTAGCCTCGCATACCTTATAATAGTACACTGTGTGCTTTTCTTTGTTTATTTTTAGAAATCATATCACACACATTTGAATGATTTAATGATTACATTTTTCTATATTAACTCTACTTAACTCTCGTGTGTTCTTGTGATGTATTTCTATGGCCACATATTGGAGAGAAGAAATAAAGGAAGGAGAGTACTTCCTCTTGGGTGAGGATAGAATCAAAGCCCTCTGAATACAAAGATGGAAGAGATTAAATAGAAACACGTGGCTCAAATACCTCTTCACTACATGCAGAGTTATTTGACATCAGTTGCCAAAGCTAGAAATTGGAAGCAAGCTTGGAACATAATCCCAGAACTCAGTTTATAATAGAGAGCTGAAGAGCAGAGAAATGAGTCTTGGAATAATGGTGGAAACTCTTGCTGGTGAAGCCCACTAAACTGAAGAATCTAAGCTCCTGAATTTTGAAGGATTTTATAAATTGTTTTAAAAGGAGAGGTTCAGAAGAATTTCAAGAGGCAAGGTTTTTTGTTTTTCACATCCTTCAATATCCATGTGTCTCTTGAGTGACAGTAGTGTAAGTAGAGGCAAATTGCTGGTTCTTCTCCTCGTAGACTGTTATCATTCACTTAAGCATTCTTCCTCACAACTTGTGTTATGGTGCAGGGACCAGGAGGATTAGAAAGCTCCTTACTAACAGTATTTGAGGCCTTTGATTTCAGCATCTGGCGTTCTCCTTACCTAGGTAACTTCCTTCAGTACAAAGATGAGAATATCTTCTTACTTTGTGCATTGAGATGGAGGTGGTAGATGGAAGGACAAATGTGTAACACGAACTAGACATTTCATCATTGTTATTTTCTATTTCTTACGTCTTTATAACCAGAAGTACATTTTTCTTCACTTCCTGTCATTGAATTTAAAAGACTTTGCAATATAATGCAAGGTAATCATTCTGTAGGTAACATTTTTAAGGACTATATTTAAGCATAATCTATGTAAATTTATGGGTCACATTTTCATTGGGGTAATATATATTAATTTTAAAATTGTACAAACATAATTTTAACATGAATTAACTCACAGTTCACACTTTCCTCAGTTGCACATATGTTAACAAACACAGATTACAATGTATGTTACAGTTGCCTTTGTGATAAACATAGGCAGCATGAGATGATTTTAGTAAACAAATGTATCATTGGGTCATCTATATTCCCTTGGTCTAGCTGCAATTTCCTTCACACTAAATATTTTGAAATCTATGGGAGTTTGAACAGTAATGTGATTCTATTACTTTCAGTTTATTGTTTTGATTAATATATAAATTATCCATGTTAAAGTACCATCCGAGGAAAATTCTTCACAGGTTTATGAAGAAGTGATTGAAGTAAATCTGTACTTATAAACTATCATGGTGTTAAATATGTCAGTTTATATGGGGAATAGTTTCAGGAAACTAGCTTCATCTCTTTGTTTTATTTCTGCCATTTATAAAGAGAAAAGAAAATGATAGTATTTTCCACAAATGTTGCTGTAGAAGCTTACATCCAATAGAGTGTCGGGGCCTTTGTATCTCACAAGTCACGTAAAGAATAGAGAGAAAATTTTGTGTATATACTGCCCTAGGTAGATTTTCTCTAATAGTCTATATATTTTGGACATTTGGGGAAAATATTTCTTTTTAACAATGATTCTCTATGAAAATCTGAAGTAAGAATACTTTTAAAAATTAATAATTATAGTAAAGCAATTTTAGGGTATATTATTATTTCCAGAATTTCATAACAATAAAAACTATATTTTTAATATTTTACTATAAATAACTAATGCTGTTTTGAAAAACAAACAATTGAATGGGTAGAATTTTCCAAGAAATTCCTTTGGAGCTACTTATACTTTCTATATTTCTCTTTGTACAAGTGAGATACTAATTATACCAGTAAATTTTGGTAGCACAATAAGAACAGTGATAATGAAGGACATTGTTTCATTAATAAGTGTAACTGATACCTATTTTCTTCTTATAATTGAAAATTGCTATGCAGCTTATCATAAAATATCGTTCTAGAGCCAAGTTTTTAAAACTGAGGAAAATTAGTTACAGTTCCAAATTATTTTATTTCAAAATCCTAGACTTAAAAATTATTTGCTGTTGGTTGGTTTTCAAGAACACTGGTATTCTCAGGAAGTAGATTTAGACATGTCTTTCTCAAAAGGTGATCTACAGATCACCAAGTAGAGGTAGATGTAGAAAGAGCAGGAGGATACAGAGCAGGTGAGAGAACAGAGGGAAGAGGAGGAGGAGGAGAGGGAAAGGAACGGAAATTTTTGGAAGACGGGCTTTCTGATACTAACAGCTGCTCCATGTGGCCCACTTTATTCCATACCTTACGTGACTTCTCAGCAACATTTGGTTATTTGAAGGTTATTTATAGGTTGTTTTCATTTAAACTGGTTTGGCCATGCTTTATAGAACACACACACATGTACACACACACGTACATATACGCACACAAATTGGTGAATGTGACCATAAAAATAAGCATTTGCAAAGAATTTGAAAAAAGTTGGAGGCAGAAGGCTTGAAAGTGAGAGAGAGGAGAGGCAGTATCTACACCATGCAAAAGATACCTAATGGAAAAGCACAGTAGCTCCAAACTATGTGTCTGTTTCAGTCTGCTAGGTGTATTGGAAAAGGGCAAGCAGATCGTAGTTTTTAAAATTCAAGATAGTATTTGAATACCATGGAAGCAATATATATGATGCACTGTTGTTTTAAAGAAGTATTTACATTATAATATCACTTTATCAGAAAATAAAACTAATAATTAGAGAAAAAGTACAGAATATTGGACTAAAGAACTGATTTGCTGAATTTTACAGGAATTCTCTATTATTCTTCTTGTGTTTTAGAGTGAAAAAATTAATATTTGTAAATTTAAATTATTTGTGTAAAATCACATAATTTGAGACATTAAACTACAACATAAGCAAAGCAAATCCACATAGTCAAAGTATCTAAATACTCAAATAACGTTCATTACTACCACTTCTGGTTCAGTCTGAGATATTTTTCAAATGCTTATTTTCCTTTATTATTCTTTCTCCTCTCTGTCTGTCTCTCTCATGATTTTTAATAGCCAAAGTAGTAGCTGAACACTGTGGAATCAAATATATATTGATGTGCTGTTGTTTTAAACAAGTATTTAATCTATAGTATCACTTTATCAGTAATCAAACTAATAAGAATGAGATAAATAATCTCTCTCTCCAATATATTTACAGGTTTATGAAATTAGTCTTTGAATAAGACTACTTTCTGAACAAGTAAATACATATACACATGATAAGTTTCAAGCACCAATGTGCATCATGCATTTAATAAAATATTAGCTTTTGCATTTACAATTTATAAATAAATAACACATATGAGAGTTAACTTGCATCTCCTGACCAACAAAATAATGGTTTCATTGCCAATTTTTAGATAAAAGCATGGCTAAAAGCTTAAAGAGATTTTTCTCAGAATACTTACAATATCAAACAGTAAATTACAGAGCTTTGATCTTCTAAATTCAAGTACTTTTTCAAATAATATAATGCTACCAGAACAAAATAATGGCTAAAAACTACTTAAACATTTCATGAAATGAAATATTTTCATGAAATATCTTGGTTGAGTTAATGCTTGAAGAAAAAAATGCATAAGTGTAGTTACACTTGTTGCAAATAGGGAGGGGTGGGTGAATGGAAGGGAGGGGAGGGGAAGGGGGGAAGAGGGGGGAAAACCAAGATGTATCATGTACAGGTACAAAATAACCATGTTGATTGTGATCATTATGTATGCAATGTACCAATACATGTTCTTGGTAAAAAATAATAAAAAAAAATTAAAAAAAATATTCCTTAGTGTTTTTCATTCATCTCCTAGGAATTTGTGATAGTGTTAAATAAGGAATGTGAATTTCAATTCTAGAAGTTTTGGACTTAAATTTATTGATTCAGTACACGAACTGTCTTCTACTCATTGAAGATATAGTAGAAGAAAAACATATTTGCCTTCGTAGAGCTTATCGTTTCAGCTTGACAGACAAAAACATTGCTGTCATTCTGTGGGGGAAAGACAAGCCAGATCAAGTAAATAAGGGGGATGTAAAGATGTTATTATACCATGTTGTTGTGTGGACGTTTTTGATAGTGCAACACAGTGGACGATGTCGTGGAATTGAGGCAAAAAGCCCAGTGATTTTTAGGAAAGAGCCTTCAGGTCAGTAAAAGTAACACATCTGAAGTCCCAAAAAAGAGCATGTCGAGGAGCCTTGTGCATTCAGAAGTCAGTTACAGAATTAATTACACAGAACTGACAGAATTATAGATTAGAGTAAGAACTATGTCAGGCCTCTTAGGGATGTGTTTTATACATTGGAGCGAGATAGAATAATATGTTGAATAGCATATCCCAAATATATAAAGGCTCCTATCCTCGTGAACCTTTTTTGTAGGGAAAAAGACACACAGATAAGGTTAAAGATGTTGAGATGAGGACGTTATCTAGATAAGCCCTGAATGAAATCTTAAGACCTCTTAGGAAAGGAAAGCAGAGCTTTTGATACCAAAGCGATGTGACAGAGGAAGTCCGGTGCCATCATGCTGAGATTAAATAAGAAAGGCCCACAAGCCAAGGAACACAGCTCTAGCAACTTGAACACACAATTTGTCAGTGGGAAGTATGAATGGCAGTTAAGAAGATCAAAGATGATCAACACGCTCACTCCTCAGGGACATGCAAATTAAAACTACAATGGGAATCCATTCCACTCCGCTGGAACATCTATAATTTCAGAGACTAAAGAAATTTTACAGTGAAAATACTGTGTAAAACAATTTGGCTTCTCATATAATCATGGAATGAAAATTCATATAAGAGGCCAAATATGGTGGCTCATGCCTATAATCCCAGCACTCAGGAGGCTGAGTCAGGAAGATCTTTGCAAGTTCAAGGCCACCCTGGGCTACCTAGTGAGTAGTTCATGTTTGGCCTGAACCACATAGTGAGACTTTGTCTCAAAAAATAAATGAATAAATAAATAAATAAGAAAATTCATACAAGATCCTGCAGTCATACTTAGTAGTTTCTTAAAAAGTTAAAAATATTCTTAATATATGTTCAAGCAACTCCACTCTCATAGTACATAAAATTAATCCAAAATAATCCATATGCAAATTTCTATAGCAGCTCTGTTGACAACTACCAAAACCTATAAATAACTCTAATGACCATCTGTAGAAAAAGTAATAAAAAATTGTATTATAACCATAAAATGGAATGCTAATTTAAAACAAAATAATGAATTTCAGCAAAAAGATTCTCAAAAATATTGTCATAAGTATTATGTGATTAAAATAACTCAAAAATACTACACATTCTTTTATGCGAACTTAAAGCAAACAAAACTAATATATGCTGTAGAAAGCAGAAATGAGCTGGGGGTTTAGCTCAGCGGTTAGAGTGCTTGCCTTGCAAGCATAAGGCCCTGAGTTCGATCCTCAGCTCCAAAAAAAGAAAAAAAAAAAAAAAAAAGCAGAAATAGTTAAGCAGTGGTAGCCGTAAGTCAGCCAACTGTTCTATTGGACAGAAGTGTACTACAACTTGATTTGGATGTTGTTTGGGTATACAGTTGTCAAAATGTCTTGAGTTGTACATTTAAGATCTGTATGATTTTTCTCTGTAAATTATATTTCAATAAAATGTGTAAAAATAAACTTCATATGTTTGAAAAACAAATAGCATTTTTACAATCTTTACCTATTTTTATTTTCTAACTCACTAAACTGTTAGATTTTCTGGACTTGAGATAGATAGGTAGTAACTTTTCTTTCAATCTGTGTAACAAATATGAACATGCTTTGTTTTTCTAAGAATGCAGATAATTCCAAGTTTATTAAAAAAATCTTTACCTGATTAAAATTGACTTACTTCTTCTAACCATAGATTATAAATATGTTCTAAAATGAAATAATTATAACAAAACTATACTTTGAAATAGCATTAATTTTATAACATTCAAAATTATTAAACCCTTTAAACCTATTTCAGACCTCAACCTGATTTCCTATAATAGAAATATTCAAAATACATGAAATATATTTTATCACATATAATTCCTTCTAAGTATCTCGATATTCCAATATACATGGAATCCGACATACTTACCTTATTCTTCATGTTTATTGTTATCACCTTTACTCATTTTTCTCTGATGAAGCAAAATTGTATATAGTTTTACAATCACAACTAAATTACCAAGTGTTCCTTTTAACTGTTGTTTTTAAAAATTACTTTTTTCAGATTTTCAGTAACCAAAAGAATGCATATTTCAAGGATTTATGCAAACTGAAATACATAAGGTTTTATTTTTTCTTTGTTAACTTTTATTAGTACATTTGTATGGCATATAGTGATGATATTCACTGTAGGGGAGTGTTACACATGCATATCATATTTTGATTTCCTTCTTTTCCCCACTTCCTCCATCACTTTCATTTTTCCAGCATTGGATTAATTTATTTTCTTATAAAACCTTATAAAGTTAATTACCTTATATGCAGATTGAAAACAAGACTAATAGGTCAGAGAACATATAAAACATGTAAGATAATTGTTCTAAATCAAAGTACACTTTTAGACACATTTAGATATATTGCCCACACTGGATTACAATGCACTTTTTTCTTTCTGTTTTTCAATATGATCTATTTTTATTTGGATATTTATGTATGTATGTACATATGTATGTATCTATCTATCTTGTTATCCACGTAAGAGAAACGATGTGATATTTAAGCTTGTGTGTCTGAGTTACTTAACATTATGAACAAAGTGCATCCATTTTCCTACACATGGCTCAAGGTTATACTTTTCAATGGCAGAGTAGTACTCCACTGTGTATAAATATGACATTTTTTTATCCTTTCCTCTGTTGATGGACATATAGGTTATTACCAAGATTTAGCAAATGTGAACTGTGTGGCTATAAACATGGGTTTACCTACATCACTGTGGTATGATGTCTTTAACTTTTTTGGGAAAATAGTTAGAAGGGGAATAGCTTTGTCAAATGGAATTTCTACTTTAGGTTTCTTGAGGCATTTCTATACTGACTTCCACAGCGATTGTATCAGTTTATAGTCCCACCAGCAATGAAGAAAGATTCTCTTTTCACTACAGCCTCACCAGCATTTGTTACTTGTTGATTTCTTGATGTAGCCCTCTTTCCTGGAGTGAGGTAGAACCTCAGTGTTGTTTTAATTTGCATTTCTCAAATGACCAGCAATGTTGAACTTATTTTCATGCATTTATTTGTATTTGTGTTTCTTCATCTGAAAAGTAGCTATTCATTTCAAATGCCCATTTTGTAACAGGATCTTTAAATTGGGGTGGGGTCTATGTTTTTGGTTTTTTTTTTTTTTTTGAGGTTTTTATATATTGTAGACGTTAGTCTTTTATCAGTGGAGTAGTTAGCAATTTTTTTTCTCTTCCTTTAAGTTGTCTCTTCACTGTATAGTGATTTCCTTTGCTGTATAGAAGTGTCTTAACTGCATATGATTCCATTTGCTATTGTTGAGAGATTTCTGGGAGATGGTGGAGTGGTGAATAGCAACAAATCAGCCTCTCCAAAATATGAAACCTAGACACTGGAAAATAACAATATGGGGAAGAAAAGAAGGAGAGAGTTTGATCCCTGGGACCTAGCAAGGATCTGAGAGGAAAATTGGATCCTACAGAGAAAGTGAAGATACGGGCCACAATGCAGAAAAAGGAATGGGCAACCTGCACTTTCCCCATGGATCCTGGGTCCTGAGAAAGAAAGTTCAAAGCTGCAGAGACTTAGTGAAAGTAAGCAACCCCAGAGCCTTCAGGGAGAAAAAAAAATCAATGGAATGGAGCAGCAGATGCCATGAGCTACAACAGCTGGCAAGTGACTCCAGCCCAAGTTTCTACCATCACCATGGAGAAAGCACTTGTTGGGATGCCATTCTAGGAAGGACCCAACTCAACCTGAGACTCAGAGCTCCTGCATGTTAGCTTCATCTCAGGCCTGCTATTGTTAGCTCCCACAGTGACTGGGTCAGACAGCAACAGGAGTCCTCCATCGTCAGGGAGTCAGAGTCAGGTTGTTGAGATATATACAGAGTGTTATAAGCTGAAAGACTCAGGCACCACCCCTGACAAGCAGCCAAGTTTAGCCTGAATTTGCATGGATTTGAAAGGCCCGGAATGCACATCCTGCCCCAATCCTATTTATGGCTTGCTGGTGATCACCCAGGTTGGATTTTGTCACTGACTGCCTCCTTTGTCTATCACTGAGAGCAGAGTCACACCTTGAGAAATGGACACTGCCAGAAAACTGTACACCCCACAAGACTGAAATCACAGAGAAATTTCTTCCTTTCTTTTTTTCCTTTGCTTTTTAAAACTTATGTTCATTTTTAAATGTTTTCATTTTTATTTTTTATGAATGTGAAGGTTCTTTTCAGTTTTTCATTTTGTTTTGTTGTTGTTTCTGTTTGTTTTTCTTCTTTCCTTCCTTTCTATCTTGTTCACCAATTTCTAGAAGCTTGGTCAATTTTCTTTTGT
This sequence comes from Hystrix cristata, assembly GCA_004026905.1. Lineage (NCBI taxonomy): Eukaryota > Metazoa > Chordata > Mammalia > Rodentia > Hystricidae > Hystrix > Hystrix cristata. The sequence continues at coordinate 108,210 of PVJO010002469.1, forward strand.
CCTTCGATCTTGCTTCAAATCTCTTTCTCTCCTTTTATTTCTCTATATTTTCCTCTTTCCTTTTTAAGTTTTCTCCCCTTAATTACTTCTCTCTTATTTTTAATCTGCATAATTTCTTTCTTTCTTCTCACATGTTTAGTGAATCTTCTATTTCTTGCCAGTTTTTTGTTCTACCTTTACCCAATTCTACAGACATTCTTCTATTCCCCAATAAGGTCCTTTTTCCCACCTCTCTCTCCTTTTTCTGATATCATAGAGCAGAATGTTTCAAAGTTTTTCTTTTGCAATTCCCTATTAACAAGCTCTAAAAACGTTAATAGTATAACCATATAGCTTTGTTAATCTTTTGATAGCTATCTCTGTAAAATTACTGTTGAATTCCTTTCTACCATTATGAGAGCTATAGCTTTTACATTTAGCACATGTTAGCTGTAAACAATACCTGGGTTGCATTGAAGTTTGCACCATAATTGACACTATCTTTTCTAGGAATAAGGGTGGGACATAACCAGTCCTTAGGTATGTTCAAATCTAATTTGTCTTGGGGAATACTACTGTAACTGTTTCACGTGATATTAACAATCACATAATGTCACTATTTCTCTGAAAGTCAACACTCAGATTGCCATTGTGTCCTCACATCCTAAAGGTTACATTGGCTCCTTGAGATAGGTGGGCAATCAGCAGATTGCCTCCTGTCTCCCAGCCCCTAGTTGTCTTTGCAGCTCTAGCATAATCTATATGACCAATTCTCTTCATTAAATACCCTCAGTTTGAAATAACGGGCTAGTTTTTGTGTTCCTGTTTGGAGTATGAGTGATACAGCTTTTACCAGCCTCCAAAATACTCATCAGAGACATAGATTGTAACTATGCTTATGATGTGTGTGTGTGTGTGTGTGTGGTGTGCAGAAGTTCACGGACCTAGTCTTTTTGACTTTGAAGAAGACTGTAGGCCTTTCCCATTATGTGTCCTCTGTCTTTCAGGTATGCACACCCCCCCACCCACACACACAACAAACAAATGAACAAAACCCAGAGAAACATGGGAAGAAATGGCCAAAAAATGCCTCCCAAACCTCCAAATTCCCTGAAACTAACCCATGGGGCACCAAGGGGCAGAATAGTACAGTGAGTCCTTGACTTACAAACACTGAATTTGCAAACTTTTATAACCACAAAAAGACCTTGCATTATGAAGATTCATAGATGCGAACAAATCGCGAAAGTACCTCACATTGTCGGTCTGACACTGTCACAGTTGCATGCCTGTGTGTTTACTGTATGGCAGTAGTGTACAGTAGTACAGTGCCTAGTCAGAGTCCAGGATGTCTGGAAGCCAGAGGAAAAGTGGCGATGTGTAAGAGACTGCTAGGAAGTTCAAAACAATATACGCTGTATATTTGTGTCAAAGATGTATAAGACTCAACTTTGTCAGTCTTACAAATTAATTTGACTTATGAACATTCTCCCAGCATGGAACCTTTGTAATTCAGGGACTTACTGTATAAGCCAAACACCTGAATTACCTAAAAGCATAGCAGAAATGATTAGAAAACAGCTCAAAGAGATACTCAGCAGGTTTATGGAAGATATAACTAAACATATAATGGAAGTAATAACCAACAAAAGATGTCAGAGCTCTCAGAAGACAGTAATAGAAAGCTAGATAAGATAAACAAAGTGATACAAAACATAAATGACCAGTTCATGAAAGAATTAGGGGGGATGAAAATGTTTCAATCAAAAATCTAAGAGTTTAAAAATCATATTGAAAATATGGGGAGCAGAATGAAGCAATGTGAGGATGGAATTTCAGAATTAGAGGACAGTGATGCCTTCAAAGACCAAATACTCAAAGACACCTTAAAAACAAGTGAAAATAAAAAAAAAAAATGATCCTCCAACTGCTAGATGATGCAAAAAATGCTTATTTAAGAAAAATTGGAATGCAAGAAAACTCAGAAGATAACACAAATGGCATAAAAAAATCTGTTCACAAAAATAATAGCAGAGATCTTCTCAAATATAGGGAAAGAAATATACATGTAAGTGAGGCACACAGAGCACCAAAGAGCCATAACCAAAAGAAATCTTCTACACACCACATTATACTGAAAATCCCATACGTCCATCACTGGGACAAAAGTCTTAAAAGCTGTTAGAGAATGGCAGCAAATCACATACAAAGGTAAACCCATTTGAATCACAGCAGACTGCTCGACACAAAGCTGAAAGGCCCAGAGGCCTTGGAGTGAAGTGTCCCAAGCTTGAAAAGTTAACCATTTCCAATCGTGACTCATGTATCCTGGAAAACTTTCCTTTCAAACTGATGTTGAAACAAGACACTTCCGTGATAAGTTTACATTAATCCATCTCACCTGAGTTCATTTTCATAAGAGTAAACTGAGAAACCTGTTCAGGTCGCCCTTCATTTTAGAGGATAAATATGTATGCACTAATATCTTTCAATTATCGCACACGAATACTTTTGTTTATACAAATATGAATAGCCACATGTAATTGCACGTATACACACACACACATATATACACATTCACATATGAATAGAGACATCCACACCACACATGATTATATTTCATATTTTAATATGCATGCAGCTTACCTTTATCAAGTTGATATTTTTCCGTAGATACAAGATATGGAAAGATTGTTGATGTTGTACTTTTAGTTATGATTATTTGCAGAGAAAGAAACATTAAATCATCCTGGGAGAAATTTTCTATTTTTGACCGAAATCATTAAGGTGACAGTTTTTAGTCTATTTTGCCAACATCAACTTCTGTTTGGAGAAAGGCTGATCCTCCAGCAGAAATCTGTAGTCGGAGAAACACAAAACACAGATTTATTTAGTATTCTTAGATTTACAAATCCAGGATTCAGCAGTGAAGATGGTGAAGGGGAGAAATGCTAGCAGTACTGTTTTTTTCGGCACCTTCTGTGCCTATTATTGGGAACCTCTAATGGCCTCCTATAAGCTTCAGTTCCTTGAACTTTGAACTCATGTATCAAACCGTTTTAGGGTATCAATAAGCGGTTCATTGTGAATGTCCCAAACCAAATTTCTTATCTTATCAACACGTTTTACTCACACGTTCCCAGTGCAGTGAGTGGTCAAGTCCATATTTTCAATTTTCCATTGTTCTCACTCTGGTCTAAGGTGTTAATAACTCTAGTTTAGTTTATCTCTGAACAGAATTACAGAATTAGTCGAAACTTAAAGAACAGCCACTGGTGACTCAAAATTTAACTTAGTGGCTCAAATTTTAACTTAGGACTCAAACTGTAAGCATTTTTGCTCATAACTATTAGTAACTTCTCATTTAAATCTCAGAGGAATAGCCAAACTCCTTAAAAGGCTTAGGTGTCTTTCTTGCTTTGGATCCTTCATGCGTCTCTGGTCTCAGTAGTTAACGTCAGCCCACTTTGTGGGGCTTCCAAAATTCAAGTATAATTCTGTCTCAGGGCATTTGATTAGGCTATTTCCAGTCTCTCATCTGATCTATACTAGATATCTTTTTGCTGATATCATCACTCTCAAATTTGGGGAAAGATACCATCTTCTCGTTAAGATTCATTCCGATCTTCATATTTAGTTAAGCAGTTTGCGGCTTCTTCCAGCATGCTGCCAAAAAAACACATTTCCAATCCTTTTTAGTATGCTGTACTTTTTTTCCAGATAACGTTTTATCTTATAACTGTATGATGTATTTCTTCCGTATTTTAATTATTTTATCTATTTTAAGGGAGTTTTATCTTCCCTTAAATGTAAAATCCTTCAGAATGGGGAGTTTGAATATTTTATTCACTAAGTTACCCCACATACCCTGTGCATGCCTAAAACATAGTAGGACCAAACAAATATGTGTAGAATACATAAATAAAGTGCCAAGCTGTGAAGACAATGGATGATTTGAAAGAAAATATTAAAAGAAATATACAAATTTATCACCAAGAAAGCTATGGGAGTATTACATTTAAAAGTTGAATTAAGCCGGGCATGGTGGCACATGCCTGTAATCCCAGCACTCAGGAGGGTGAGTAATGAAGATTGCTGTGAGTTTGAGACCAGCCTGGGTTACATAATGAGTTCGAGGACAGCCTGGACTACATAGTGAGACTCTGTCTCAAAAAAAAAAAAAAAAGAAATGAATTAAAATGAAGGGACTGCAGTTATAATTTAAACTTGTAAAGAGTGCCATTTGTATACTTACATTCGAAATACAGCAATTATCTTGCATGTGAATATTTTTGTAGTTACAGGATTAACAATCACTTTTACACTGTGGGTTGACTCCTATGGGCACTATATGAGCATGTGGCCTTATTTACGGCTTTTCTGTAAGTTATTCTTCACTTCAATTCTAAATTTTGTGTTAGGTCCTCAGACTCCAATCAAGGAAAATGTGCTTTCAAAGGAATTCTTAATGCATCAATAGTCTGCAGACAGACAAATGCTATAGTTTCTAAAAGAGCAAGACACCATATTGTAGTTATTATAATTCAGTGAGTTTTAAATATTCTTTGGGAATTTTCTTTGGTACTTCTTGAAAAGGTAAAGACATAATATACAAGCATTTAGCATGCTGTGACTACCATCACTTACAAGTGTAGTATATGTTAATTGATTCTGCAAATTACTGAACATTGACTTCAGGGAAGATAATGTGCTATATATTGGTTTTAGAGGGGAGAAGCATAACACCCTCCTCAAGGCATTGACCATCTAACATAGAAGTTTCATGCTTAAGTGGATATTTGTATGATAATCTTAAAGATACAGCCATAATAACATACATGGTTTACACCAGCAGGAAAATGCCTTTAATAATAATGAGACATTACGTAACAGAATGGAATAGGTCCTAGGAAAAGCAATGGTGGGAATGGGGATTGTTCCACAGAGAGGAAAAAAAAAAACTTATTCAGAACATGATGCCAAGAGAAAGCATGAGTCAGGTTGGAAAATCAAACAATGTGGAAATGAGAACAAAAAATGAGACCATGAACTGTAGGAAAATCTGGTGTCAATTTGGGGATTAAAGGATCAATTTGAGAACTTTGGTGTAAACAGTAAATAATTTGTGATGTATCTTCATATATAATAAAAGTGTTTGCAAAAAAATTCAAACCCTAGAGATATGTAAAATTCCAGCAAAGAATAGATGATTACTCTACTAACACATTTGAATGCAATTTTTAACATATAAAATTTTATGTTCTGGAAAATAACACTTATTTTTGAAATACTTGCCTTCTGGTCTTATTAATATATAAGTAGCTTGGTGTAACTCAAAACCGAGACTGTAGTATCAAGGAGAGTTTATGCTATAGTCCTGTATAGACCTGTATAGTCCTGTGGTTGACCATTAACACTTGTCAGAATTTAAAATATTAAGTAGTGTAATCACACCTGGAATTCAGAAAGAAGACTGCAATATTTGTGTAGAAGATTAAAACAACTGGCAATGAACTGTTTGCTTTCTGTTGTGGTAGTCAGAGTGGAATCAGGGAAAAGATATGAAAAATAGTTTATGAGTTAATATATTTAGGACACACGAGTTAATTGGATTTTAGGATGAAGAAGAGGATGGAGTCTATTAACAATCTCAGTTTTCTCACTTGAATGACTTAATGGTTATTGAGATCATTAACTAATATTGTGTTAGGGTAGCAGTGGTAAAGATGGTAACTTCTGCATTACAATTTTGCAATTGAAGAGTTTTCAGGTAGTTGCTGCTGCTATTAATTTCAGAGATATAAGCATATGTATAAATGCTGAAAACTTGGCAGGAAATGAAATCACCCAGAGGGCACTGAAGAGCTATAACAAGCATGGGAAAATATAGTTTTCAATATGTTACAATAACAACATTGGGTAAGTGGCATGATGAGAAAATTTTGATGATGCTTTGAAAAGCCACTTTTATTTGATATTCATACCAGTAATGTGAATTTTATAAAACTGTTTATTATTACTTACTGCCTAATAAAACCCACTAAAGTTGTTTTTTTGTTTTTTTTTTTTTTTTGGGTGGTGCCGGGGATCGAACTCAGGCCCTTGTGCTTACAAGGCAAGCACTCTAATCACTGAGCTAAATCCCCAGCCCCCACTAAAGTTGAAAGATGTTTTTGACAAGGTAGCAGTGTTGGTCTCATTCTCACATCAAGTGGGGGGAGTTGCTTTCCGTGTACTGCAAATGCTGATCTGGGCCGCTTTTCCCTCTTGCTCATCCTGGTTCCCTTTTGTCCTGATTAAATAGAATGCCAAACCCAGATCTGTGAAATTAAGCTTGAAAATAAGGAAAGAGAAACACAGAAATCTTGCAGATATTGAGCAAAGAGTCCCATTACAAACATAGTACCTTTTGGCTGTTATTATAACTTCTAGGGAAGGGTGGTATTGTAGAGTTAATGTTTTGTTCAGATTGTAGGGATTGTTCTGAGACAGAATCATCTTGGGGGTTTCTCCTAAAATTTGTATTTCATTTCAAAGTTTCACTACAATTCCTTCAAAACATGTACCAAGAAAAATAGTCAAAAATTTTTGATAATAATTATTTCATTTAAGCTATGAAAATATTGATTTACTATTTTCCCAATTTCCCTTAAGTTTCCAATTTGAAATATTATTTGCACTTTTATTTTTTGTACATTTATTATCAGGAATCTTAGGTTAAGGAATTGAAACTGAAAGTCACCACATTTTCTAATATATGCATAAAATTATGTTAATCTTTTCACAATTTTATGGCAAGTATAAAGTATACGGAAATTTTAGTTACTCTAAGTGTTTGTACTTTTGTATAAACAAGTTTTAAATCAGATATTGAGACACACCTACTGCAAATTGCATGTTTTTAGGCAGCATTTTATTCAACAAGTTGTTTTACTTATTTTTCTTACAATTCTGTCAGAAAAGTTATACTACTATAATTTTTCCGGGTATTTCATATTCCCCTAATTGTAAAATATTCTTCATCATGAGAAATCTTAGACTTTATAAACCGAGAGATTTGAATGTGCTATTATCAGCAATTAATTTGAACAAATAGCACATGACTCAAAATATTAGCCATGTGTTGTAGACATGTTTTTGCTAAATTTCTGCATAAAAGCAGAAATTTAGATCTTCAGGTTTCTTTCTTTCTTTACTTTTAATATAAATTTTAAAATTTCTGAAACAAAAAATTTCAGAGAAATACAGGGTTAACATGCGTAAGAAGTTGTAATTTTCTTATCCTGAACATAAGGGGCAATGAATAATTTCCAGTTCTATCAATTATAAAAATTACCTTAAAAACTCAGTTACTGTTGCTGTGTTTTATTATTTTATAAGTAGGAATATTTCTTTTTTAGTACATTCATATATCAAAGAAGAAGACAGCCAAAGGAATACCAGAAAATTTTAATTAGAATATATTATGCCATGTTGAGAGAAAGCACTTATAAATATTAAAATGGAAGAGAGAAGAAAACTCAGTGCTAAATGTGTTTATTTGATAGCTAAATAATTTGAGTAAGACCATGTGGTGAACTTATTATTGTGGTCAACTTGAGCAGGAACGCCCAGCTGAACTGAGTTGGTGTGGTTCCGGGTGTAGAAGATCCACATGAAGATTATCGCCAGCACAACGTAAAGGAGAACGGGAGCAGAGCATGGGGGCCGGCTGTTTCCCAGGAGAAGCTCTATTGTGGCTGATTTTCCTGAATGAATTCAGCTGTTCTCGCTGCAGGAGGCGCTCGGGGCCTTGCTGTCCTTGAGGATGGCTGCAGTTCACTTCAGGGGAGCTCTGGTCTTCATCTCTGCTGTGAGCATCGTATCCTCGTTCCAGTATAGATTTCTTCAGCCATTTAGTGTAGACATGGATGTACATGGGCAATGCCACAGGCTCACGGCCCTCGATTGAATCTTTCGGGTCTCCAGTGCACAGGTCAACGTTCTACACTCTTCCTACATTTGACTTGTGTGTGTGTGAATGCTGCAACTTGTATCTGCCCTATATTAAATCTGTGCTTTTGCAAACTATTGACTCTAGAAAAGTAACTACTGCAGACCACAAACTACTATTATTTGATATTTCTTCCTATTCCAGGTTATGAGGCTATTTTTAACAATAAAAATATCAAAAGAATAAATGTTAGATGCTAATGTGAGTCTTCATTATATTAGTGTAAATTCTTACTGTACCATTCACTAAAATCATTATTTATTAATAATGTTAAACAAAATTAATAGTTTTTCATGCTAATAAATGCTGAAGAATATTTTGCAGCACTCTTCATATATAAATCCTGAGATATGTTGATTATTTTATAGTTATTATTTGAGGTACTTTTTAATAGAAATGGCAAATATAAACTAATGACAAGTATCATCTTGGCCTCTTTCCATATATTTAAATCTTGGCTTTACATATAATTAATTTATCTACACATGAGAAGGATATCTTACAGGACATGGACTAAATTAATATTAATCATACAGAGACTTAATATCTCTTCTCATCTCAGTTAAATGCCTTGGGATACCTTAGCCACAATCTAAATAAATTTTTGATTACAGGCACATAAGGTCCCTTGATAGTAAGTGAATACACGGGAAAGAATATTTTAAGAATATTTCTCTATGTGTTTCATAAAATATATGTAATTTTTAAATGTTGATGCTTTTCAGGGAGAGATCAGAAACATATTTAGAGATATAAGTCTTTAGAGTTCTTAATGCTGTGGCACGCCACAGGTGGTCACAGTGTGTCGGTATAAATTAAACATTAGAAACCTATTATCTCTCTTTTTTTTTTGACTAAACGTCAGTGGTATGGTGATGGGGACATAAAAATATGTGAAGGTTGAATTCATATGTTTATGGACATTATGAAATATAATTGCACTGATACAGATTGGGTTGGACATTGCCTGTCCCTTAAAAATTAGTAGAAAACATATCAACAAATACTTTTGAAATAAAAATGGATTTATCCTTGTGAATGATGCTCTGGGGCGGGAAATGTCCTCAGACTCTGGAATGGTGGCTTCTGAAACCAGAAACAGTATCCACGGTATCCATTAAGTGATGTAAAGATTCTGATTATATTGCCATGTAACTTGAAATTGCCGGAGTCAGAGATATTGAAAAGAGTGAAATTTTAGAGGATATAATATTGAGCCTTAAGCTGACTGTGTAATTGTCCAAAATTAAATACATATTTATATAACACTTCGTCATAAACATTTGGAAAATAGTTCAAAAACAAAGAAAATTATTATTTTGTTAAAGAATCTTCCTGGTGTAAATAGACACATGCCCTGTGAGTATGAATATGTTACATTGTAAATTAAGCTTTCATTGCCACATATTTATCATGGCATTAAATACCTTCTTCTGGCAGCTGTTCAGAGGAATCTTAGGTACATATCATCAGCACTGCTCATTCTGGTGAGGCTGGTGAGAGAGAAGTTATGGCACAATCGCCCACGTTCTTAGTATACCATATCCAGGTTTAAACAGAGGAAATATGAAATACAAGACAAATAGCAGGAAAAAGAGGAATAAAAGCTACTGCAATCCAGTGCAGCTCATGTATCTAGAAGTATACGAGTATTTAGTACAATCGTCTTACCTGTTCTATATGTTCTGTGGCTTAGCAGTCTGGTTTTCAATCTATATATATAATTAACCTTATAAGCTCTTGTACGATAAATAAATGAATCTGATGCTGGGAAAAATAAAAGGGGGTTGGAAGGAAGGGGAAAAACGAATTGAAACGCATTATATGTAGTAAAATGTGTTGTATACAGTAATATTATCATTATGTACTGCAAATATGTACTAATGAAAGTCTAAAAGAAAAAAGAAAAAGAAAATGTGTGAGTGTACACCATGGGCAAAACAAGATCATTTATGGTAAGACTAAATACACGCTAGGGAAAGAATTTTCGCTGTGATCAATGGAAACCCTCTTAAAAACTCGTGTGTCGTACTAGTCAGGTCTGTTTTGGGGTCAGACTTAGTGAGTTCGAAGCAAAGAACTGTCTCTAAGACTGTCTCTGTCAATAAAGAGAAAAACATTATGATCAAGAGCTAGAAAACTTGTTTTTCACAGTTATAAACATAATAATAACATAAGTTTGAATCCAGTAAAGAATATCTTTGTTTCTCATGGAAGTACACAATTGCCAAAAATAAAAGACTTATTCCCTAAATAAACTAAAATTTAAAAAGATATTAATTGAATACATTCTTTAAAAAATGGATAAACAAGTCACCATTAAGAACAAGATATTTGAAAAGAAACTACTTCTTAGAATATATTCAGTGGACACATAGGTAGAAATACAAAATGTTAGTATAAATATGGACAAAAGTATATAGGAATTTTGTTTCTTTAAAAAGGTTCCTACATAAATAAAAATGTATAAATTAAAATATGAATAGTCTTGTTAATATGGAAATGTTTATGCACACAGCAATATGGCACAATTTTATATTCACTAAATAGATTAAAATTAAGATAAATGATAATAAATTTTGTTAACAATGTGGACCAACAGAGATTCATAACATTCTAGTTAGATGGAAAACTGCTAAAGATCATTCTATGAAAGCATGTGATCTTGTAAAAAGAGGGCAGGACAAAACTCAGTTAATTCTATGTGTGAGCACTCTTACATGTAACAGGATATTTATGCTCTAACATTCCATCGTCACTGCTGTGACGGACATCTCATAAAAGTCGCACGCCAGTGCTTGCTAAATTTGAGAAGGAGCGATTTAAAACCTAAATCGCTTAGGAGCACCTAATCTAAAATAGAGGACTGGAGGAAGTGCCCTCCCGTCCAGTAATATCAACTATTTGGAGTAGTTGTGGGTCTTGAGGAAACTGTGGAGCCCGGACCCTAAAATGCTGCGAGCAGAACCATCCCCTGGGGTCAGGAAGACCGTGCTTCTAAATCTGCAGCAGAATAGCAGGCAGACGCGTCAAATCCAGACGCCGAGGCAGGCAATCTAGATTACCTCAGCTGCTTTTATTTGGCATTTAATACATCTTGTCCATTCTCGTATCTATATGATACGAAACAACCACACGACAACCATATGTTGCTAATATTTCACCGAGTCTCCATTTGAGTTTGGGTCCAGCAGTTAACCACATGGTCAGTAGAGAAAACTGATGATAGTTTAATAAATGGACGAGTCATAGAGATAAGGTTAACTCTGAGCAAAGTGCTCAGGAAACACTGAAGGAATCTAGGTCACTGTGACCTATAAGCCTCAAAGTAACCGGCCACCAACTCAGCAAGACTTACATCTAGAGGAGACGACATCTTAAGAAAACATCGGCATTATCGGGCTTCACTTCATCCTGGCACCGAAAGAGCCAGAGGAATAACCACTACACTTCTATTACCCTTCTGCTGTTGACTCTTTTACACTGAACTCAGTTGAAAGGCCGATTTTATCGATAGGTTCACTGACTGGATCATTCCACGGATGTCAATGTCCAGAGGCACAGAGCTCAGTGATGGGAGATGGAAAGTGGACTGTGAAACAGATGGAGAAGACCTTGCACATCCCCAGTTCTCAAAGCAGTGAAAAAGTTCACAAACATGAAATAACTTGCCTAAAGTGGAAAGAAATTCCTCTGATCACAGGGATTTAGCCCATGATCTTCCTCCGCCAAGTTCTGTGTTCTTCCTTCTATGTCATCATTATGCCACACTTACTTAAAAAAGAATTGATCCTCTCCTCCACTTTTCTTTTACTATACAAGAAAATTTTAATTTATCCGAAGTCAAAAAGTACAAAAATTTCATAGTGAGGAAGGCTTATTTAACCACACAGGCTAATTTTTCTGAAAACTTCCAATAAATGTACAAATTTACACACAGATAATGTGTTTATCTATAAAAGGCTTATTATTTTGTATTTTTAATTGATCTTTAAATACATTGACTATTTACAAATTAAAGAGAAAAAATGTTTAAGAAAGTGATCACCTACATGGAATAATGTATAAAAATCCCCTTATAATTATTTAGTGTAAAATATCCTCTATTTAGTTTCCCAAACAATTACTTTAACTAAGATAAACTGGCATTTACTCATTTATATTTACAACAAATAAATATAGAAAACGTATGCTCTTGAGTCATATTAATTAATATTGTGATATAAAGACAGTCGAGACATTTTTCTTGTTGGAGAGAAGATGTTGATATTTTTATACAGTTCTAAGTAATGAATTTTGACTTCCTTTTTATAAGATAATTTTGTAGTAATGTACAGTATTTGACTAAAGAAGCCAATCCTGACTTTGCTGAAAGGCAAATAATGTTTACACATAGATATCCTTCCCCAAACCAGAATATAAAATGCTACTTTGCAAAGTGGCCTATCTTTTCTCTATGCAACAAGACTGAAGACAAGCAGGTGCTTCAAATTGATGTGGCTCCTTGGGCAGATTGTTGGAATGTGGAAGAAATATGAACAGCAGCCTCCTGGGGTTAAATTTTCCAAGAGTACAGTGGGCTATGGTACTAAAATAAAACTAAGGTAATAGACACCAGCAAATGAACCATTTTACCAGCTCTGGGGAACCTATTAGGACAAGCTTTTATTGTGTCAAATTGGATTTAAATTGTCAGATGAGATGTTTAAGTATCAAAACTGCACTGCCATGGTATTGTTTTTACTGATCACTGGAGTTAGGGGCACTGAGCCCTTTGACTTATGATGTATGAAATGTTACAATAACAAAATTTGGGCATAATGATTTGTTATCCAATCGGTAAATGAATTTAAATTATTGACTATCTTCGATATTTCTGGTTCAATATTGCCTGCTGATATGTGTCTCAGAAACTCATAGACAAGTTGAAAATATACCACAAATCTAATATACAGATTTGTCTCAAATAGACAATACATGAGACGGAGACTGTCCTTTCCATGCGGTACTTGCTTATCTCTCTGGCTCCTTTATATCCAAATATGACAATAAACGGGAGCGTGCATGTGAACAGTAAGTTGTTTGTATTACAGATTGCTCTCATTAGTATTAATCATAAATTCTTCATGTTAAGAGTTTCTTATTTACTCTCAGGTAGAGTAGAAGTTCCCAGAAGAACTTCCATTCTACAGAAGCAAACAAACACTAGCTAGATGAGAATCTGCTCATTGATTTTGAAGAAGACGATAGATAATATAACATGACAAGAGAGCAGAAGACCTTGAGTCTCAGAGGGCAGCTTCCAGCTGTATGAATGGAGAAAATTTGTATATTCTAAATTTTTCTCACTCTACTTACCTAGTTATACTGCTGTTGGACTTCTCAGCTATCTAGAAAAGAAAAAAAAAAAAAAAGGAGGTTCATGACTAGTAGATCAGGCATGAAAATATAATGAATGATGTTTTATTATTTTTTGTGTTATTTCTTGGCACTGAGTTTGGTCCATCAGCAGTTTGAGAGCATTCCAGCACCGTTAATGTGCTTCTAAAAGTAAGTTCACAAATAAATGAATAAATGTATGTTTCTACATCAACAAGAAACCTTTTGAGAAAAAGTGATAAAGGTAAGTACTCTTGGCTGGACCTGCCCCAGTTTAAATCTCTTTTTCTAGGATAATGATGTAAGTATTGCCACCTTTCACACTTAAACGGAGATTTTATTTGAAAATCAAACAGTGATAATTTACAAGACAACCCTAATTATAGGGTGATTTGGAGATGTCTTTTTAAATATATTTAATTTATTATTTATTTATTTATTTATTTATTTATTTATTTATTTATTTATTTATTTTGCTAATGGTCAAACTCAGGGCCTTGCACTTGCAAGGCAAGTGCTCTATCGCTGAGCTAAATCTCCAGGATCTTAAACATATTTTAAAGAACGAACGTGACTTTAGAAAGTTAGGTTTGTCCAGGCTGCAGATTTCACTATGTTCAAAAGTTGTTTTGCACCCATTATATGTGACTACTAGGCATATCTTTTAAAAATGCGTACTATGCATACCTTTTAACAGTATTGAAATGAGAATTTCCAATGTGTTTTTATGATTTACTTTATGATATAATTAAATTTGGTAAAGTTTTTCAAAATGAACAACATTTATTACAAAAAATCAAAATTAATACTAATCATTATTATTATAACACATTGAAAATACTAATTTCTTTGTATTTTTCCCCTTTTTAGAGGACACATATTCTTTTTTTAAATTTTATATTAATGGTACATTTTAGATGTACCTAGTGATAGCATCCATCATAGGGGATTTGTACCTGTACATGATATATCTTGTTGCTTCTTCTTTTCCCATTCCCCTCCCCTCGCCCCTTCCTCCCTCCTTATTTACAAAAGCTTTCTTTCCATTTTTTCCTTCCATTTCTTATTTCTCTTGTCCCTCTGTTCCTTTCTCCCTCCCCTTTTTCCTTTTCCCATTTGAACATTTTCTTTCCTTTCCCAATATAATACATTTTAGTTCACTTAAGAGTATGGTTCCAAGATGCATCAATTTACCTAGAAATATATCAAGCTTATCATTCTTTGTGGCAGAGTAGTACTCCATTGTATGAAAAACCACATTTTCTTTATCCATTCTGCGATTGATGGGCATTTGGGCTGTTTCCAAGATTTAGCTATTATGAACTGTGCCGCTGTAAACATGAGTGTGCATGTATCACTGCAGTGTGATGCTTTCAATTCCTTTGGGAAGATACCAAGAAGGGGAATAGCTGGGTCAAATGGAACCTGTAGTCCTAGTTCCCTGAGGAATCTCCACACTCTTTTCATAGTGGTTACACCAGTCTACACTACCACCAACAGTGGAGAAGGGTTCCTTTTTCTCCACAGCCCCTCCAGCATTTGTTATTGGCTGATCTGTTGATAGTAACTATTCTTTCCGGAGTTAGGTGGAATCTCAGGGTTGTTTTAATTTGCATCTCTTGAATGACCAGTGATGTTGAACATTTTCTCATATGTTTATTTGCCATTTCTATTTCTTCATCTAAGAAGTGTCTATTCATTTCAGTTGCCCACTTTTGGACTGGGTCTTTAAATTGGAGGGGGCTGATTTTTTTGAGTTTTTTTATATATTCAAGATTAGTCCTTTGTTGGAGGACTAGCTGGCAAAATTTTTTTCCCACTCTGTGGGTTGTCTCTTCACTCTTGGTGGTTTCTTTTGCTGTGCAAAAGATTTTAATAAGATTAGATCCCAGTTGTTGATTCTTTGTGATATTTCCGGGGCAATTTGGGATTTGTTCATAAAGTCCTTGCCTACACCTATGTCTTCAAGAGTTCTACCTAATCTATCTTCCAACAGATTTAGTGTTTCTGTTTTAATAGTTAGATCTTTGATCCACTTTGATTTTAGCTTAGTGCATGGGGAAAGATACGGGTCTAGTTTTAAACTTTGGCATGTGGAGAGCCAGTTTTTCAGCACCATTTATGAAAGAGGCTATCTTTCTTCCAGTGAGTTTGTTTGGCCCCTTTGTCAAAAATAAGGTGACTGAGAGTGTTTGGACCTGTTTCTTCATCTTCTAATCTGTTCCATTGGTCTTGGGGTCTGCTATTTTGCCAGTATCATGCTGTTTTATTACAGTAACTTTGTAATATGATTTTAGGTCAGGTATTGTGATGGCCCCGCTTTGCTTTTGTTGCCCAGAATTTCTTTTGCTATTGTAGGTTCCTTTTGGTTCTAAATGAATTTTAGGATTGTTTTCTCTAATTCTGTGAGGTATGCTATTGTTATTTTAATTGGGATTGCATTAAATTTGTGTAACAGTTTTAGGTATATGGCCATTTTCACTATATTGATTCTTCCTACCCAGGAGCAAGGGATATCTTTCCATCTTCTGATATCTTCTTCAATCTCCTTTTTCAAAGCACTGTACTTTTCGATGTATAGATCTTTTACATTCTTTGCTAGATAGATTCATAGGTACTTCATTTTTTTTTTTTTGGATGCTATTGTGAAAGGTGTTGTTTCCCTAATTTCTTTCTCAGTGAGTCTGTTGTTTGTGTACAGGAATGCTATTGATTTCTGAGTGTCGACTTTGTGTCCAGCTATGCTGCAGAATTTGGTTATTAAATCTAGTAGTCTTTTTGTGGAGTTTTTGGGGTCTTCTATATAAAGTGCCATGTCATCTGCAAATAATAGTAATTTAACTTCTTCTTTTACTGTCCTTATTCCTTTTATTACTTTCTCTTGTCTAATTGCTCTGACTAGTGTTTCCAGAACTATATTGAATAAGAGTGGTGAGAGCAGACATCCTTGACCTGTTCTGGATTTTAGAGTGAAAGCTTTTAGTTTTTGACCATTTAGTATGATGTTGGCTGTTGGTTTGTCATAGATGGCTTTTCTCAGATTGGGATAAAAACCATCTATTTCAATTTTCTTCAGGGCTATTATCATGAATGGGTGTTGAAACTTACCAAATGCCTTTTCTCAGTGGGGCACATATTCCTGATGATGGCAGATTTTTAAAATATCTGAACCAATAGTATAATCTAGTTTCTTAATATCTTATCTCCTTTAAAACAATTTAAAATTTTCCAATCTGCTCTTTTATGCTGCTAAGTATAAATCTAATTGCCTGTCTGAAAGGATTTGAAACTGTTTCCTTTTCTTTTCTTCTCAAAGATTTTCACATAAATTTGTTTTGAGTCCTCCAGAGATAATAAGTATATATATACACATATATGATATTTAAAAATGACTTCTGGTTATTTATTCATCAAGAATAGATTTCCAAATGCAGTGATTTTTATCATAAATACTATTTGAACTTTCTTTCACTGTATTAAAGCAAAACATTTTTAAAAACACAACTTATCTTTGCCCCAAATAACAGTAGTAAGATTTTTAGAAATGCTATGTATTTAAAATGGAACTGTTTTTGTTCAAAATTACTTTAAATAATTTGAACTTCGCACTCTTAATCTTGACCTTAATTGTGTTTTTACACAGCTAGTCCAAAGTGAGTTTAAAATTATTACCTTTCCAGAATAAAATAATAAATTAATGAGATCAAAGACTATCAAGGGACTCTGTAAGTTTTCAGAAGGAGAATATTTTAAAATCATATAAAGAATATATATATCATACATGTAAAGTAAAATCAGACTGGCAATTTCAAAAAAGCAATAAATAAAGCTAAATTATTCATAACTCAATGTGGGCAAAATATATTTAAAAACAAGATAATTTGTGTCTTCTACTGCAGAGGCTTGTTAAAATTATGTAGGAAATAATCTTATATTTTGTTGCAGTTATCTAATAAAGATTGAATATATATATGTAAGCTGACAAATGCTCACGTTTGTATATGCACATACACTTTTTCTCCCATATAATATTGACCATGCAAAAAGTCTACCAAATATCACCATTCACAAAACCTAAGTTAATTCTATGTTATTTCTGCTACATAACCTTTATATTATGTAATTTCCAAAAGTTAAAATGGTGTGTCTATAATTTGCAAATTCTCAGAAAGTTATGTAGTTCCAAGGATTCAAATTTGCTATCCAGATTCTAACTTGGAAGAGGTCGTACTCAGCATTATGTCATGTTAATTCCTACACTCCAGTAGATGCTTCTGGCTGATTCAGACTTTACCAGAAATATACTGAAGAAACTTGCAGTCTATCAGTCACAGCACACTTTGGCTCATTGGTTAAATGGAGTGTTTGGCAAAATATAGGAGAGCTGAAGGAATGTATGCAATTTGCAGTGCATGATAAGCATAAAACTTATTGGTCAATGTATAAAATAAAATAATTCACCAAACATGCCAAGTCAGGTCAACATATATAGAATCCAGAGGAGCTTGGATGAAAGAGAATAAGAATATCTTTGGTGATTTTGATTGATTTTTCTTTTTGAATGAAGATTCACATGAATCTTAAATGTAAATTGAACATGTTACAATAAAAATTTTAAAAGATAAATTAATTAATTTACCATCTACAAGAATAACACAAACACAGTTGTCTCTGGAATCTATGAGGAATCGGTTCCAGGGCCTGCAGCAGGTACTACAGAGTATGGATGCTCACATCCTTATAGAGATATTTTTAACATGGCAGATATTTTTAACATCATTTTAGAACTACTTTACAGGAAGTTGGGATATATGTAGGTCTTTGGCAGATCATTTTTTTTTTCTAGTTCATGATCCCAAACACTACCAAATTTCTTTGTCTATATGTCAGCATTCTTGTTGCTAGTACAAAATACCCAACACTTTCAATTTAAAGGATAAAATGGTTTATTTAGATTGTGATTTCTGAGGATTCAGTTCATTGTCAGCTGGCTCCAAGGCAGTGTCAACATGGCAGACAAGCTTGGTGAAACAAAACTGCTTAGGTCACGGTGGGCCAGAAAGTAGAGTAGTGGAATAGCAGCAAAATGGACAGGATGAGGGACCAGATATAGACCTAAGCCATGATCCCTCGTTTATGCCCATAAACATGCTTTATTTAATATCTTGTTTGCATTCCAAGTCAATCGATGTGATAATGAAGTTCACCACTCACAACTTGTAACACTAATACAACAAACATTTTTTTGTTTAGGAATCGATGAAAAAAAACTCTACATGTTTATTGCATGTATATATATATTTGTGTGTGTATAGTATATGTATAGTGCATACATATTAAACAATTAGAATAACAGAAAACAATTCTTTAAAAGAAAATTAATTAGTGAGAATTATTCTTCCCAATTTCAAGCCTTGTTATATAGCTACAGTAACAAAGGTGGCTGGTATGAAAGAAATGATAGACATCACTGGAACAGAATAGTATACCAAGAAATAGATCTATACAGCTATGTTGAGAGTTTGTTGAAAAAGAAGCAAAAACAACTCAAGAAAATAGTAAAGAAGGAAGAAATGGAAGGAGAAGTGAAAGAATTCTGTGGTGGACTTATTAATGTGGCCTATTCGAATAGCGACACCAAGTTGAACTGAGTTTTTGCAGTTTGAGCACAGATGATCTACGCGAAGTTTGCCCTAACACAGTATTAAGGAGAAGGGCAGCAGAAGGTAATGACTGGCCGTTTCCCAGGAGAAGCTCAGTTGCGGCTGGTTCTCACCAAGAGGACTTTGCTGAACTTGTCACAGGAGGAGCTCAGGGCTCACTGTCGTCTGGGATGGCTGCTGTTCACTTCATGGGAAATCCGGTCTTCATCTCCACTTTGAGCGTCATATCCTGGCTCCAGTATAGATTCTTCAGCCTTTCAGTGCATCCCCGGACATATGTGCAACATTGCTGTGGGTTCCTAGCTCTTTATTGGATCTTTAAGGCCTGCAGTACATAGAAAGATGCTCTGCACTCTTCCTGCATTTGGCTTGTATGTGAATGTTGGAAAATTTGTGAATGTCCTGTATTAAATATATTCTCTTGCAAACCATTGACTCTAGAAAAGTCACTAATACAAATCCAATCTAAGCTTCATAACTTATGTAAAAAATAAGATTTAAAAAAATCTTTAAATCTTATAGAAAAAAATGCATTGGGCAAAATCTTTGGTGTATAACATTAGGCAAACAATTCATAGATTTAACCCCCCCCAAAACCCCAAAATGATCCATTAAAAAAACTGAAAATTGGACTTTATCAAAATTTAAATCATTTAATTCAAACTACAGAGTATAACATTTTTGGTAAACATGTATCTGACAGAGCACTGGTATCTAAAAGAATATAAAGACATCTCAGATTTAACAGTTTAAACAATCCCAGTCATGAAGGGACCACTGAGGAAGCTGCATTCACAGAACTCCAAGCTGTGCATCAAGGTTAGGTAAAGTGTACCTAAAACAGGCTGCACAGACAGTGACCACCGTATCACACCCAGAACAGGATAGCAGTGTGATCAAATGCAGAACTAAGCCTCATCCAAGCCCAGCTGCCTGTTCAGCTTAGATCTGAGATTCTGTTTTTCACAGTGTGACAGAGCAGCACCACCCAGCAAGAACACAGTGTGCGGGGAGGAGGTCAAATGAGCATGCAGCTGTGTATATACAAGCGTGGACCAATGTTTTCATTTTTACAGTGAATTTCTGCAGGTGGGCATATGCAATTAGTAATAGCTAATACTCATAAAGCCTCCTCAGTTTTCCACAAATATATCCTTAGTTACTTTTCTCATTGCTCAGACAAAATACCTGACACCCAAAGTTAAAGGAAAAAAGGTTTATTTCAGTTCACAGTTTATTGAAGATCCAGTCCATACTCAGCTGGATCCAAGGCAGGTGGCATGGCACAGGGGCATCACAGAGGAGAAACCGCTCATGGCAGGCAAAAGCACCCAAGCAGCAAGCAACAAGTGACAGCACTCTTTCTGTCCCTAATGTTTTAAGCAGGCTACCCTCCCTTCGTGCATGTAGCACTCACACTCTCAATCCTAGCATCACATCTTCGATCCCGGCATCACACACCTTATATCCAATCACCTCCAAAAAGCCCCATTTTGACTGCATGAGGCTTTGGGGGGACACCTAGATAGAAATCATAATATTTTCTTTCAGTTTTCTTTTTTGTAGTTATTTTAAATTTTTTTTCTAAATTTTTTTCATTTTTTCTGTGTTCTTTGTTACATTTTATTGTATTTCCCCACTTTATCCTTTCATCTTTTCTGCAGCTCAGCTAATACTCCATTACCAGTTCAGTGCAGTTCAAATTATTATAAGAAACGTATTATAAAAATGTTTATAATGTTTGCAATAAATTGAAGAACGAGGAAGAAATGAATAATTTACTGCATACATATGACACACAAAAACTGAACATTGCCGAACTCATTCCGTGAAGCCATGATACCAAAACTAGACAAAGATTCAACAAAATGAAGAAGTTCTCCACCAATATGCTTGATGAATATATATGCAAAATTCTTTAATTAGATACTTGCAAACAGAATTTCACAAATAATTGAAAAGAACAAACATCTTGACCAAGTTGACTTCATCCCAGAGAAGGAAAGATGATTCAATACATGTAAATCAATAACTGTAGACACCACATAAGCAAAATCAAAGATAGAAATCATATAATCACTTCAAAAGATGCAGAAAAGAGCCTTGACAAAATCGTACATCCTTGTATTATAAATTTCTGATGAAAATAGATATAGAATAATCTTACATCAAGCTGATAAAAGCCATCTATGACAAACTCCCAGTCAATAGCATAGCAAATGGTGAAAAATGGAAAGTATTTTATGTTAAATAAGTAATGAGACAAGGATGCCCATTCTCACTATTCCTCTCCAATATGATACTCAAAAGTCTAAGCAAAGTAATGAAGCAAGAGCAGGAAATACAAGGGATATGAACAGTGAAGAAAGAAGTCAAATTATTTCTGTAGGCAAATGATTTGATCCACCAAATAGATGACCTGAAAAACTCTATAAGGAGACTCTCAGACTTAATAAAAAATTCAACAAAGAGAATATAAAATCAATGCAAATAAATCAATAGTGTTTTTGTACATCAGTAACAAATCCACTGAGAAAGAAATCAGGAAAATGATGACATTCACAATAATTTAAAAGAAACTTAAATACCTAAAAATCAACGTAACCAAAGAGGCCAAGATCTCTGTAATGAAAATTATTCTTTTCTGAATAAAGAGAATGAAAGAGATAGTAGAATACAGGAAGCTATCCCCTGTTCCTGGACAAACAGAGTTAGTATTGTTAAAATGGGCACATTGTGATCTATAAATTTAATGCATTCCTATTAAAATAGTAATACTCTTCAGAGAACTAGAAAACACAATCCTAAAATTTATATAGAACCAGAAGAGACAGAAATAGTAAAAAAAAAAACTGAGCAAAAAGAACAAATCAGGAGCCATTTTAACCCTGGATTTTAAGTTATATTATGAATCAGTAGTAACAAACACAGCATGGTTCTCTTTCTTATGGTGGTGTAGTACTCCATTGTGTAGAAAACCACATCTTCTTTAGCCATTCATCAGTTGTTGGGCATTTAGGCTGTTTCCAAGACTTAGCTATTACAAATTGTGCTGCTATGAACATGGTTGTGCATATATCACTGTGATATGATGATTTTAATTCTTCTGGGAAGATCCCCAGCAGAAGAATAGCCGGGTCAAATGGAACCTCTAGTTGTAGTTTTCTGAGGAATCTCCACACTGATTTCCACAGTGGTTGGACCAGTCTGCATTCCCACCAACAGTGCAGGAGGGTTCCTTTTTCCCCACAGCCCCACCAGCATTTGAGAACATACTATTAAGTGAAATAAATCAGACACTTATCAGTACACATCGAATTGTTTCTCTGATATGAGAAACCACAAGTGTAAATAAGGACAAAGGGATATAATAGATACTATGTTAAAAAAAAGAGAGATAGTATTCAAAAGAGAGGAGAACTGGAGAATTAGATAGGGAAAAGGGGGCTAAAGAAGAAGGTTAAAAGAAAAGTAAGATGAAAGGGAAAAAATGGAAAAGTGTAAATAAACTTGTTGCAAATAGAGAGGAGTGGGTGAATGGAAAGGAGGGGAAACCAAGATACATCATGTACAGGTACAAAATAACCATATTGATTATGATCATTATGTATACAATGTACCAATACATATTCTTGGTAAAAATAAAAAAAAAAAAAATAATAAAAACAACATGGTTCTGGCACAAAAATAGACACATAGACCAAAAGAATAGAATGCACAACAACAGCCCCATGTACATTTAGTCATCCAATCTTTGACAAAGGGGATAAAAACATATGCTGGAGAAAGAATAACTTCTTTAACCAATGTTTCTAAGAGAATGTTTTGGTTGGCTACTATTATGTGCAGAAGAATGAAACTGAATGAAACTGAACCCAAGTTGAACCCACTCTGTGTTAAAAATCAAATCAAATTGGATCAAGACTTAGATATTAACAAAGAAATGAAAGTTCAATGAAACTACTGAAAAGTAAATCAAGAAATCTACTTGAAGACATAGGCCAAGTAAGGACTTCCAGAGTAAAACTCCATTGTCATAAGAAATAGCACCAACAATTATAATTAATGGGGTTATACTAAATTAAAAAACACTAACACATTGCTGAGGAATCAATCAACATAGTGAAGAGTCAATGTTCAGAATGGGGAAAAAAAATTGCCAGCTCTCTCATAGGGGCCTAATATCTAGAACACATAAAAAACTCAAAAAATTATATTCCAAGAAGAAATTATTCAATCAAAAGTAGGTAAATGAAATTAATAGAGGCATCTGAGAAGTACAAATGGCCAACAAGTACATAAAAATATGGTCACCTTCTTTAGCCATCAGGGAAATGCAACTCAAACAGCAGTTATTTTATCTTACACCGATAAAAATGACTATTATCAAGAACACAGAAATCAAAAATTGCTGATGAGGATGTGGGAAAAAAGAAGCTTTCTACATTGTTATCAAGCATGTATACTATACAACTATTGCAGAAAATGGTATGGAGGGTACTCGAGAATTGAAAGGTAGAAATTCCATTAGACCCACCTATATTGCTCCTGGACATTTTCCTGAAAGAGTTAAGCACATTATAAGATACCAATACATGCATACCTAGGTTTTCGGTGTAATTCATAATTTTCAAACTATGAAAGCAACCTAGATGCCTAATAATAGAAGAATGGATAAAGAACATCTGATATATTTATACATTGAACAAATCACTCAGCCATAAAGATAAATAAGTTCCAATTATTTGTAGAAAAATGGAATTTTAGACTAATGTTAAGTGAAATAAGTCAGGCACAGAAGTTTGACCATCCCATGGTTTCTCCTGTGTGAAAAACCCAACACGTAAATAAATTAAAGAGAAAAAGAGTTTGAAGGATACAGAAAGATAGGTTTCTTGGACATGGGGAAGAGCAGCAGGGGAAAGGGAACAAGAAGAATGGAAGGGGGAAAAAAGAGTATCCAAAATGACCAAAATATGCACCAATTTCCCCAAAGAAAGGTAATTATACATCACAAAAATATTCCAATTAAATTAAAATTTCCCACATAAATCTGTATGGAAAACATGAAAAATATTACACTGAAGAAGATAAAAGGAAAGCAAATAGGTGCATGAAAATATGTTCGATATCATTAGCAGTTAGAAAAATTACAACTACTGTGAGTTATCAATAAACACATCTCAGAATGTCTATACTAAAAAATACTAAAAACATCAAATGATAGAAAGGATGCAGAGAAATGTATTATTTGTTGTTAGGGTTTGGTTCTAAATATTTCCCCCAAAGCCTCATATGGTAAGAGGTGGCTGGATCTAGAGTGTGTGATGCTGGGATTAAGGGAATGTGATCATTAAATCAATCCACTGGTTGATTTGGCACCGTCCTAACCCCGGCAGTCTGGATAAGATGTAAGGGACAGAAAGAGGCTGCGTAGGTCCATCGCTTGCCTTGCTACCTTCTGCCAGTCTGCCCTGCCATCCTGCCTTAGAGCCAATCGATTATGGACTGAAATGTCTATAAACTGTGAGCCAAATAAATCTTTCCTCCCTTAACTTTAGATGTTGGATATTTTGTCTCAGCAATGAAAGAAAAGTGACTAAGACACTTGTGTTTTGATGGAAATAATGTAGAAAGGTACAGCAGTCCAGAAAACCAATGTGATTTCTTACTGACAATGAATTATCTTAAAACAAAAGAACTTTGATTCAAAACAGTATTGTAAAAACTAAATGCTTCACATACATTTAACTATACTTAGTAACATATAAGATCATCTAAATAATAGAAAGACATGTTGAAATATTTAATATTTCTAAGATGTTAATTTTTCTTTAATTTACCAATGCATCCAATAAAATCCCTGTAAAGAAATATATATGTATGTAATATATATATCATATAATCTGTCATATAATTCATTTTCATTAAAAGTACCCTAGATCCACTCATGTATTAAAGATTTCACATGTATTGTTTAATCCACTATAATTAATTATTCTTCTATCCTGTATTTTTTATAGATGAAGAGATAGAGGTAAGAAAGATTAAATAACCAACCTAGATTAACCACCTACCGATGAGAGTCATATCCAGACCCCTCAGCCTCCAGTTTCTTCACCACCACCAATTATAAAACACTGAGATCTAATCTATTGAATGTTTAGGAGTTTAACAAAAACACAACCCTAATGTATAAAAGTGCCAGTGCTTCATCTAGTCTCATCTCTAAAGAAAAATTTGATGGAATTAGAAAGAATATACATTCTCAGTTAAACTGTTGATAAATTTTGAACAGACTGGAGGACTTTTCTGTTCCTAGAAAACTGCTAATTACTTCATGCTTTACTCTTTTGAGGCTAAGGAAGCACAGACTTTCAGTTGAAATACCATATTTACTTGCAGACTGTTAACTTTCTAAGTGGAGAATACATTTAGTCTAAAACTAGTAGCATGCTTAAAGGTAATGTTCCTCCCTCTTTATGCTACCAAGTTTTGTTACTGTTTCATTTTCTAACGTCAAATTCTTTGTCAGAGGCAGTTATTGATCTTTGACATAAAAGAGTAAAGTTCAAATTAATAACCTTAGACACAACTTTGATCTTCTAGTATGGAGAAGACAGTTACAGGAAACTTCAAAACTAGATCTTACAAGTAGCAGTGGATACACTAAGATTGGGTAGCATAACATGAAAGAACAGAATTCTGGTTCAGAATTTTGATATTTTGGTTCATTTTTAGACATATTACTCTTCCAATTGAAACTCACTTATTTTATTCAGATTTGGATGAGAAAAGAACAACATTAATAAGCTTTCTGCTACCTACTGTTTTCAAACAAACTCTTTTAAAAAGGTGATGTTTACTGCCTTTGCTACTTCTGATATACTGTCTATTCTCTTCCCTCTTGTCTGACCCCAGGAGATGCTCCATGATGCAAGTGAGTGCCATTTCACTTTAACATCTGTTGGAACCAGCAAATGGTGGCTGTCTGCAGGAGATTATGGGCTGCTTGGGGTCAGCAGTGTCCCTAAGAGGCCCCGATTAATCCTCACACATCTGCCATTCTTACATTTAGGTGTCTACACATCCTATGTTGCTATTTCCCTTCAAACCTAGAGATAGTAATTACCAATCTCTGCATTCTGACTGGGAACTAGGGCTAGCACTATTATTACTGGTTTCGTTGGATTTTCATCAAACATTTGTACATAACCCCCCTATTCGTCTCAAATTGGGTTACATGTGCCATATCTTCCCTTCAGAAACTTGAGCAATGTAGATAGTCATACCACATCTAAACTGATAAATAATTTATTCAATAATGATTGCTATTTTTGCCAGACTAATAATTGTGCTGTTTTCCTATAATTTTTTTTCTGATTGCTAGCCTTTTCATTTTATTTACTTGTTTGTTTTTAAACTTATATATTCCAACCTTTCAAGCTCTTTAGTGTGTCTTATTTCTTCCTACATGTCTCTTACTCTAACTATCCTGTTATTCTAAATGTCCCCAAACATGTTTTAATTCAGTTCAGTTTGATTCAGTTCAATTTTATTTAAGTCATGGCACAACACTTCAGCATTATTAATTTGTAAAAGTAAGATGTAGATCTTTGTTTTGGGTAAAAATTGGGTAGACAGAGATTGATAGCTTGGAATACACACAATATGACATAAAACTAAGTTCCGCAACGAACACCACAAGCCACTCTAAACCTGTGTAGGATACATGGGCACATTTTAAAAAGTAAAATGAGAAAGGACGAAAGATTTTATTTTATTTGATAAACTGAATTCCAGGGCATGGGGAAAAATATATGATACATTCTTGAGGAATGGAAAGGAAAACATGTAAGAATGTATAGTACCAGTGCATGTCTTATAAATGTATTGACTTGTTTCCCTCTGCATATCTTGTAATGATCATTTTATCTTTGTATTGTTCTCTGACTTAAAAAACATAACCACACTACTTCATTGGCATCATCCATCCAATGTTAATTTCATCCGCCCATAACACAATCCTTTCCCTAACTCAAACAGTAAGTTTGTGAAACTCTTTCCGGATATAAAAACAACAACAAAAAATACATTCAGATAAACTAAACTCAAGACATTTTGCCCCTTCCAAATGTCTGCAAACTTCTTCCCCTACCATCATCAACTAACTCTACACTTACACTGAGTGGATATCATTTTTTAAAAAAATCAAACTTGAAAACTAGCTACAAAATAAACATAAGTGTATTCTGTGTTAGCTGCTTTACTACCATACTAATAAGTAATTTGGGTGCAACAGACAATCTTAGCATAGTACTTGATGGCATTCAAAATCAAGCATGCATTTGTCACATGTCCCCGGCCAGCTCTGGCATCTCTGTCCAGATGTGTCCAAGCTGGATCCTAAGGTGACAGGGCAGCTGCAGATCAATGTAACATGGAGGCATAAGAGAAAGAATAATCTAAAAATCATCTTTTAAATTTCGGCTTAGGTCATCTCTGGTAACCTCCTTTTGTCCAAAGCTAGTTACATCCCCAAGTTCAAAGAAAAGTAGTCACAGATGTGCCCTCAGCTCCTGTGAGTATAATCAAAAATTTACAAAACGTAGCCCATGAGGGCAAATGATTATTACTGCCAATTTGTCTATCACAGTACAATAATGATGATAAAAACATTTGACTTTGTTTTGGTAAATGAATGTGTTACAGCAAATTGACAAATGATAATAAGGCTACAGAGGAGAGCTTTTGTCACTGAATGGACAAGAGTGGTATGAACCATGAGTCATCAGACGACACACTCTATTCACTTGTCAAAAAAAAGCCTGCATTCCAGAGAGGCGAGTTGAATATTATCAGTCCAAAATGATCCCACCTCTGTAATTATACACTCAAACAATCAATACTGTGTGGTTGATCAATAATAAATGGCCAATAAAATTCAGTTTTCTTACAGAACCTAACAATTACAATTAGTAGCCAATTAATATAGATATGAGCAATAGACTGGTAAATTGTTGTGTAATAAAATGGGAGAAAATTATAGGGTTATGCAGTGAAAATTCATTAAAATTGCTATTTTATCATTCCATGCCAGTAATTTCACTAAAGATTGGGGGTTTACTTTTCTTAACAAATTCTGAAATTATTAATGTACTTTACATGTATTTATTGAAACTATTCTTCTTTGCATTAGTATCATTGGAATACAAATCTATTAGCAGAGAAATATGAATTTAGTCATCATTAACAGATAGAGCTAGATTTATATCTAAATCTTTCACTTTAACTTAATAATGTGATTTAGTTTCAATATCTGATTATCATATGTTATATTCCTTAGGGTAACTGTCTATTTTCCAAGTACTGACATTGTAATTTACCAACTGGTTTACCAATCCATACCATATTTCACCAGTTTCCCAGTGTTTTTTAATTTCTTTATGATTTTCCTACCTATTCATTTGTATTATCCAGCCCCTAAAGCCACATGTTTCTGGTTTTATTTATGTCACAGTACTACAAATGTAATCATCAATTTCTATTTTGATTATTGTGCCTCATAATAATGTTACAAAATTAGTCCTCTCAAAATATGGTGACAAGAAATAATGCACATCTGTTCAGCTTTAATTTTATGCATCTGTGTTTCCACTGAGAGTTAATTCTGATTTGGTCTAGGTGTATTTTCTTTGGGAATTTGGCTACTAACTCCCAGGGGTTCAGACATTTACGGGTCTAGTTTCTGTTGGCTGAAGCAGTTAAGATCAATTCTATGTTTATACATTTATCCAATAAGTTAGAACACGAATTGTCTTTTCAAGGAGTAGACATAAAAAACCAATTAAGTGGAAGTACATAAGTCACCTGAGGTCTACATTCAGAGCTGCACTCTTTCTTTGACCGTATTTTTTTTGCCAGAATAAGTCACAAGGCCAGGTTTCTCTTCTTTGAAAGAAAAAATATGGCAAAGAGGGTGAATAGGTTGGAGTCCAATTCTGGGACACTTACTGTAATAGGTCCTCATGTTGTACTTAATCCGTTATTTGTAAATTCTTATGCTCTTTAAACATATAGGAATTGTAACCCATGTGTCTCTTATTTATATAATTTTGGACCAATCTAAATGCTTATCTTGGGGCTCCTATTTGTCATGCTATTTATGTCTAACTAGACTTTGTGTTCATGTATTTTTCCTATTTGAGAATCTCTGCCTTTTGACTGGATGCTGCTTTTAAACCCATAGTGAAGTGAGAGGTAAATACAAGCTGAAACTATTCAGTTTAGCACATTGTTGAAAAATGGTAGATTTAATAGGTTAATAGAAAATCGAATTAAGAAGAAAGAAAGAACAGTGGTTGAGAGTTTGGCTGTCAGATTCAGGCAGTCACTACCAGACGTTACCATCCTCCAGAGTTCTGCAACCTTAAGCAACTTGTTACACCTCAGTTTATGCTTCAATAAAGCGAACAGGGGTAAAATAGTACATACCTCATCTGGTTCTGGTAATAATTCAATGAACACATGCGTGCACATGAATAATACATAGCACATATTAAGCACTATAAGAGTGTAGACTATGCATTGGTATGATAGTCTGCTTCTATGGTGCCTAAATTTTTCTGTATATGTTTCTATTGTTATTGATGATCAATCCTTATCTCTCTGGGCATGTTTTATTTTTTAGCCTTGTAAGACAATCTGACAGGATTGTGATGTGTAACCAAAAAAAAAAAAAAAAAAACACTAGTTTACTGAGTCAATTAACTACAAACAGAGGAACTAGAGATAATTAGATGTAAGAACAGAGAAGAACATATTATAAAGCACAGAGGTATGTGTTCAATGCTTAGTTCTGCTTCTATCAAAATGGAGCAAATTATTATTCTTTTAGTTTACATTGTTTGTATGGTTTCCAAATTAGTGCTGTTACTAATGGAGATAGATACAGACAATGAATTTCACACTGTCTTGAACACATGTATATTTTTCTAACCTAAATGTGTGCAAGAGGATAGTTTTCTATTAATAGGATTAGAGGATGTATAAATGTACGTTTTATAATAATTATCCAGCAAAAACAAGTAAATAAACAATAAGTATTTCTAGTCCAATTGAGAAATAAAACACTAAATCACATTAATTTGCCTGGTTACTACAAAAATTCACATTTTAATAAGGTATTTGCTGTATATTTGTATTTTCTATTCTTTATCAATTATATCCAAGATCATTTACATTTTCTGTTCAGTCTCTCTCTCTCGCTCCATCTTTTAAATGAGGTATGGTCACTCGTATGCTGTATTTTCCAGAAGGAGAAAACTTGCTTATTACAAGAGGTTGTTAAATTTGTCCTTATCTTGAGATCTCTAAATCCTGTAACAGTAAAATTAGATAGCAAGAATACATATTGTGCAAGTTACAACTACAGCATTTAGTATTATGCCAGTTTGCATAATGTTTTAATAAAGTTTTGCTCTAGTCTCTTATGCACAATGACATCTTAATTTCAATGTGCATGATTAAAGCAGTGTCCTAAAGGCTCTTTAGTGTATTACAAAAGTTTTGTGATGCTGTTGTGAGCTGTTTTATAAACTTTATTACTATAGCATATTTTAGATTATTACTCATCATTTTTCTTTTATATTTTCTTTTATTAAACTGTTTATATATAATTGAATTTTTAGTTTTCCCATTATTTTCAGCATACTATTATCTTAAATGAGAAGACAATTGACAAGAAAATTTTGGTGGTATGCAGAGATTGTGTTTTGTACTTTATAAATATCTGCCAAATCATTGGTACACACCTGGGGTTTCCTATATGAGTCCATATTTTCTTGGGAAAGAAAATTAAAATCACAAAAACATACCAGCACATAATCATCAGAATAGCTAAAATTAAAAGAAATATCAATACTAAATTTTGGCAAGTTTGAGAGAAAATACTTGAATCTATTGTTGGAATGTTTACTTGGTAAAACTGCTTCACAAAAATGTTTGACCGTAACTATTAATGGTAAGCGTTACCTGTCTCTGTCACCCAAAAAGTACCTTCTGGCTTCTGTACCCGACATAAATGGTTACACATCTCAACTAAATACAGTGAACAGAAACATTTGTTAGAGATGTATTTACAATAGCATCAAACACAAAAGAAGATGTATTTGTTTAGTATTGTTGTTATATAACAAATCAGCACAGATTTGATGGCTTAAAACAAGATATTTGTTATCTTGAAGTTTCTATAGGTCACAAGAAGGGTACAAAATTCACTTCTTCATGACAGTTGGAGTGGGAGGTTGCAATATTGTTTATAAGCTCATGTGTACACCCAAATTCCTAGAGGTTTGCCTCACTTCAACATGAGGGCTTCTCAATATGGTGGTGAACCAGACTGAATATCTGTGCCCCTGTCCTATTTATATGTTGAAACTCTAATCCCCAATAGTATGATGTTTGGAGATGAGATATTCAGAAGGTAATTATGTTATAAATGAAGAGTAGTTTTAACTGGATTAATACCCTATAAGAAGGAACGGGGAGAAGTAGCTGCTGTTTTTCTTTATCCTGTGAGGCTCCATTGAGAAGATGCTATGTGCAATCCAGGAAGAGTACCTGTCACTTACCAGATCTGCTTCCAACGTAGCCTTGGAGTGCCTAGACTCCAGAACTATGAGAGATAAATGGGGAGCCAGAGGAGGAGGATTGGGAATGTAAAGTCAACCTGGGCACCATAATGAAGTTGCACTGTGTGGTGGACTTATTACTGTGGTCAGTTTAAGCAGGAAAGCCTCACTGGATGAGTCAGTGCTGTTCTGGGTGTACAAGATCCATCTGAAAATTATTGCCAACACAATATAAAGGAGAATGGGAGCAGAAGGTATTTCCCAAGAGAAACTCTTTTGCTGGTTCTCCTGAAAGGAACTCGGATGTTCTCATTGTGGAAGGCGCTTGGGGTCTTGATGTCATCCTCGATGACATCCTTCAGGGGAGCTCTGGTCTTCATCTCCACCTTCAACAAGGTAGCCTGGCTCCAGTAGAGATTTATTCAGCCATTTAGTGAAGACATGATATGCATGGGACAGTGCTGTGTCAGCCCTCGATTGCATCTTTTGAGTCTCCAGTGCATAGACAGACTTTCTGCACTCTTCCTGCCTTTGGCTTGGGTGTGAATATTGTAATTTGTAAGTGTCCTGTATTAAATCAGCTCTCTTGCAAACCACTGACTCTAGAAAACAACTAATACACAGCTCAAAAAACCAAAAAAACAAAAAAGCCCCAAATAGAATTTGCTCTTTTATTACTGTATAACACATTTCTCTATTTCTAGTAATTTTTATTGTGCTGAAGTCTGCTTTGTCTGAAATTAATACAGCATGTCTAACTTTATTTTGATGGCTGTTAGAATGATGTCTCTCTTACCACCACTTCATATTATTCTATGTGTCTTTGTATTTAATGTGGGTTTCTTAACAGGACATACTTGTATCTTGTGTTTCTAATCTAGTCCGACATTTTGTTTTTTAACTAGTGTACTTAGATTAGTCACATCTAAATCAATTATCGATGTAGCTAGATTAACAGCAAATGAAAAATTTAAACCTCTACTTGGGATAAACAACAAAAAGGAACAATCATCATAAGTGATCAGAGGCATATTAAAAGGGTAATAAAATAAAATTATGAATAACTCTACACAAAGAAATGTGATAACTCAGATTAAATGTACTAAGGTCACACAGGGATAAATGGATAATCTGAATAGATTTTTGTAATTATCAAAGACATTGAAACTATGATTTTCTACCAAGGCAAATAGAAACCACCAAGGCAGATAAATACAATGACAAATTCTACTCAACAAAGGAGCAATGATTCTAATTGTCTGCCATCTCTTCCTAGAAAGAAAAACAAAGAGATTACTGTTTCACTCATTTTATGAGGTCAACAGTCCCCAAATACTAAAACCACATTTGTGAATAGAAAGACTCAGTATTTTTAAAATGTTGAATCTTCCCAACTTGATGTATGGGTAAATAAAATTATAATACAATTCCAGCATACTATTTTGTTCATACTCACAAAATGACTCCAAAATTGATACAGAATGATAAAAGATTAATAAAAATTAATGCAATATTGAAAAAAGATAAAGACAGATGACTGACTGTACCTTACCTCAAAAAGTAATTTAAGGTTATAATAATCAAGACAGTGTAGTATTGAAGAGAGCAGGGGAAAATAAATCAATGGAAGACAGAACAATGGAACAGAAGAAAGCCCCAAAAACATACCAGCAAAGGTAATAAACAACTCTATGCAGACAGAGGAGAAATCTTTTTTTTTTCTTTTTATTTTTTTTTTTAATACAAGGTGCTGGAACAGATAAATCTCCATATGGCAGAAGAGAACAGAAATATTTCTCAACAATTTTGAAAAATGATTTGAAATAAAAAGTATAGACTTGAATATAAAAAGCAAAATTATAAAATGCTTCAAAGATATTTAAATCTAAAGGAAACCTAAGTGAACTTGAAGGGGGCAATTTGTTTTTAGATAAAACCCCAAAGTACAATACATATGTTTAAAAATTGATAAATTGGGATTATCACTAAATTAAAATTGATTTTAAATTTAAATGAAGTGCAATTTTAAATTAAATATTTACCAAAACTTCTACTTTAAAGATACTGCCAGAAGAGTGAAAAAACAAGCCACAGAGTAGAAGAACAAATTTGAAAAATAAACATCTGATAAAGGTCTTCAATACAAAATATACAAAGATCCCTTAAATCGTAGAAACCTAGCCAAATATCTGAAGAGCCATCATGTCAAAGAAGATAAAAGGACAGCAAATAAACATATGGAAAGATACTTGACACCATAATCCCTGTTGGAATCTCAAATTAAAAGGAGATACCACAGTGTACCAATTAGAATTACACCCATCCAAAACACTTTGTGACAACTGCTGATAAGGCAGCAGGGCACCAACCGTCAGCCACTGCTGACGCGAATGCAAAATGGTGCGGTGCGTTGAAAGACCATTACTCACAAAGTTAAATAAAACGATGTCATGACGCAGCACTTTTGTACCCAGGAATGACATAGATTTCGGCAAATAGTCTACAACTTTTTCCTGATGGCAGTCACATGAGTATAAACAAATAACATTTTATTATTTTATTTGTCTGTATACTTACAATGTGTTGAGAAACCTCGTGAAAGTTATCCCTCAGTAAAAAAAAGAAAGCCAGATAAGAAAACAATTGATATTTTATTTACATTGTGCATAATGTTCAGAACAAAAAGGTAGCTTTTCATTATTTAAAAGCACTGGGTATGATGTCTGCTGCCTAAAGTGAAATCCTGGATTTAGAACTTGTAATGGTGGAAGAGTTCTTTTGCCTGGATCATGGTGTTTTCTTTGGCGAGATGACAATAGCCTTCTGCTTACTGCTATGAATGAGTGGACCTAAGTGCATTTCTTCTAGCACTGCTGAACATATAGTACTGTTACGTCCGGAGGTGGACTGTGAGCTGCTGTCCTGCTAGAAAATGCATTTCTTCGGGATCGTAAACCCAGCTTCAGTAAAGAATTAAAGGAACCAAGTTTAAATGAAGAGAAGACAATTTATTTAGAGGACAATTTATTTCAAAGTGGTGAAAAAGGGGAGAAAGGATATGATAAATAGCTACTCAGATGAGTAGGAAGCTTTCGAAAGCAAAATACTCATGGGCCCTTCATTGTAGCCCCTTTTTATTGAGGTTTTTCCCTTGGGTTGGCCCTTGGAATCTGGTTGGCTCTTGGGCTTATCAGTTATTTCTGCCTTCATTTTTCATAGCTCTGTGACTTTACTCTGAAATTACAGGTGGGTGGCTTAGGGCTAGGTAATGCAGAAATTTAAGAATCAAAAAGGGGGAGATTGTTTTCT